>JAHZNJ010001629.1:0-14115 GCA_027744475.1 Lepidocyrtus cf. sotoi NNG-2020 | reverse complement strand
GAAATTGAAAATAACCGTACTTGACCATAAAAATCAGACATCGCCAATTACCATGAAATTTATCATGAAAGGGTTCTTTGAATACTTTTATGTTCCTCCTTTGAGTTCCTGTATTGAGAGGAGAGAGCTAAATGGAAGCATTCAAGAACTGCGATTTGGTAGAGCATTCTTTGGAAGAAAATTTGTTCAATTCTTGTTAAACTATACTGAAAGTTGGCACAACAGAGACATTATCAGTTTCCAGAGAATAAAGCTGACTAACCTACAGTTGAACCTTTTCATAGAATAATAAAAATACTTTTAGAAGTATTAAACTGTTCAAGAAGATCATGATCACCCACCCATTCATTCAGTACTCAATGATCCCCTCAACAGAAGCTTTATTTTTCCAAAGATATATGACAAGGCAGAAGGCACGGCAATTGCAAATTTTGAAGAACAAAGAGTTTTTAACAAAATCGAAAAAGAATTGTGCTGTTGTGTATGTAACGATGTGTGCAAGTTTGGCATGTATCTACGTAAGAAGAAAAATGTTGTACTAGTATACTTTTCATTCCGTTTTGTATTTCTATTTAAATTTGTATTGCATCCAAATATAGATAAATTCTCTGTCTATAAATTCAAAGTCGAAGAAGGTTTGTTGACGAAGCTTTGCATTGCAACATTGCGTGGTTCTGCTATAACAGAAAAATAAGGCACTTCTTCGTACTTCTTCCGTCCATCTTTACGTATTACAAGTATTACGTACGTAACGTAAGTAAGTACCTTACCCATTTCTCTTGAAGTTCCAAAGAAGGAAGAACTAAGATGATGATATTGATGATTCAAACGAATCTCCAGTATTTGTATTTGCAGTTGTTATAGAAGAAAAAGAAAATTGACTAGTGATTTTTCTGGTTCGTTATTCCTCTATTTTGAGAGCATTTTTCTTCCTTCTTTCTTTTTCGTTTTCTTCTTGCTCTAGAATTGCTGAAGTTTTATTTGTATTTTTTGCTTTTAAAGGAGGAAAGTAAAAGAAGAAGGAAGGAAAGGTACTTATATTGGAATTGAAGGATAGAAGATAGAAGGAAGGATATTATTGAAGGATCCCGTTTTGGCACGTTTTCCCCAAATTTCTTTCCTTCTTTCTCTTTTTCCGTTTTTTTCTTTAACTGTCAACGAATCTGACAAGGCTATCATTTTATACTGGTCGTGCAATCGTGGTAGTAGGTTATTTTTTTTCTTTTTGAGGGATAGAAGTAGAAGAGAAGATAAAAAAGTAGCGTAAAAGATAATCTTCTCTGTTGGCGTGGTCTCTCTTTTTTCTCTTTATTTCTGTCTGCTTGTTTCTCTATCAAATTGACTGGGTCGATTTCTTCTTGTCAGTAAGAAGGACGCTGCTGCGCTGGTGATGGTGGTAGGTAGTGTGACGGAACGGAAGGATGTAATGGATAGAATGAAAGAAAAGAAGATAAGGTGGTGGTGTGGTAGTGTTTTAGGTTGATTTGGAATGTGTAAGAATTGAAATATGGAATAAAGAGTTTTAGCTTTTGTCATGTTTGAAATTGGGTTCGGTACCGGTAGACTTCATAAGGATTTTTTCGTTTTATTTTGGAAGAAAAAATCAATTTGAAATTATCCTCCCCAATTTAACGAATAGATGAAATATTGAAGGACTTGTCTCTTTGAGTGAGATTATTGCTATGTCATAAATACTATTGTGTATGTTTACTGCATCAAAATTATTTTACGAAACATATGTGCTTGACTATAATTCAGATTTTGAAATTGTATATGAGATAACAGAATTTGGTCTACAATTGTTCATATTTAATAAAAAGGATCTTCTGGTTTTAGAAGAGACTTCAACTTTCATAATTTAAAGCTTTGGCAAAAAAAATTGCAGCTTGTGCAAGAAAAATAACCTGCTATGTTGAAGGCAATTTCCTTAGCTTATGATTAGCTCGGCTGTCTGTCTGTCTTGGTGGGTTTAGACGTAAAAGAAAATAGAAAGGGGCCACGTACAAAATCTTCGTATACGTTCTCTCTTACTCTCACAGGAGCTTTTTTTGCAGTTTCGTTTTGCAAAATTATTAATAAGACGAGAAAAAATGTGATGGTTAGTTGGTTTAATCTTGCCACCCATTTGGATCAACTGAGAATAATACGCTTCTGGAGCTAATTAATTTTAAATGTTCAGTTCTTATTTTCTTATTATGGTTAAAGATTTCAACTAACATAAGGTTGGTCGAGGTTTATTAATTAATTGGAAGTTTTGTTTGCAACTGGGTTACTACTAAAAATTATTGTTCCTTGGATCTACTGAATCTGTATGCTTACAAAGTTTTCTAAATACAAAATAACTTATTTGCGTAGTCTTCATCATGCATCAGTAAGAATGTAAAACATACGCACGGTTTCTCAGCAGCATAAAAGCAGCAGCAATATTTTTTGGTAAATCTTAAATTTGTTTGCTTTCTAGTTTGTTCACTGACAGTCGATATAGGTTCCGCTATACCTTCTTCATTGATGAAAAACAAAAAATCAAAAGACTCATTCATTCGCTGTTAATTTGGAGCTGGAAATACGAAACTAGGTCATTCATAAGAAATCCAAATCCTTTCCTCCCAACTCCCAATCAATCTATTTATCACTCAAGGAAATAAGTCAGTAGTGCTATAGCACAGCTACCAACGCTGCACTGTTGAGTTGCTTGCAATAAGCAGCAAATCATCAGACAGATACAAATACCTACCAAAATTCGTTTTTACCACCTCCCCAACATGCCGTGAGAAAGAAACTATTTTTGTTCTGACTCTGCTTTTGCTGCTGCTGTTGCTGAGACTAGAAAATATGAAAGAAATCTAGAGATCTCAACACCATTTATCAGGATTTAGAAAATCGTGATTAAAGATTATGAATACTGAGCTTTACTTTGTCTTCTTGTCAGATGGTTTAGTTTTCTTGTCTTGTGTTGTGTACTTTCTTCAGCTCTGCTCTAGCTTCACCTTAGTATTTTCTCTTTTCCTTTTATCTTGAAGATTTTCTTCTTCTTCTCTTCTTCCTTCTCTTCCATATAAGAGATTGTTTTAAGCTTTATCTACGTTTTAGGCATATTATTACTCTACCTGAGCTTTGTGATGGTGGTTTTGAGTAGAGTTGAGTAAATATAGAATAAGAAACGAAGAAAAAAAGTTATTTTGCTACGGGCTAAGGAAAGACTACCACCACCGTAAAAGCTACAACTAAAGAACAGCTACACTGTTACGTGAGGGATTCAGTGTTCCCTGGATTTCTCCAGAGAAACTTCTTCTTTTTCTTTAGTACCATGGAAGAAGAAGAAGAAACACGCAATCATCACATGGCATTAGTATTACTTCAGGAGAAGAACATTGCATTTTGCTCAACTCTTTTCCTTTACTCTCTCGTTTTCTATCTCGCTCTTTTTTGTTCTTGTCTTTTTTTCCTTTCGTTTTTCTTAAGCAAAACAGAAAGGTAGAGAAAATGAACTCACTCGGATTGCTTTTGCTTTTCTGGAAAAGAGTTCAGAAGCAAAAGCAGCAGCAGAAGTAAAGGCAGGCAGAGGCAGCTCAGGTTGCTAACTAACTAAAACACTACAAAAAATAATAAAGACTACTGAAAGGAGTTTCTCTTTCTTGCTCGCTTGTTCACTCTCTATCTACCTAACTAAATTCGCATTTTATATTATTCTTTACATTCTACGAGCACGAGTATTCGATGGATATTAAGTTTTAACTTAAGTTCAACTTAAGTAAGTATTGATCGAGTTCATATAAATGAATACGAGCTAGGAAAGGTAGGAAACGATACGATACGATACGAGCTTATAATTATCTTCTGCTTACTAGATAGATTGATATGCGAGAGAGAACCTTTCTCTTTATTTTTCCTTTGCCCTTGCTACGATATTTTGAGTTTAGTACAAGTAGAAGAAAAACGCGGCAAAGGAATTGATAGATTTTACGGAAAGGAATAAGCAAGGAAGGAAATTTGAGTTTGCAGAAAGAATGTAGAAAGGAGTCAAAGTCAAAGCGATTGAGAGTAAGCGAGAGTGAGTTTGAGAGGAAGGAAGGAAGGAGCCAGGCGAGAGGGAAGGGAATACCGATCAAAATAATGATGATGATGATGATGATGAGGATACAAAGCGATGATGCCTATGATTGGTATTTCCTCTTCGACAAAATTTACTTTTACAAGACAAGACAAGAGAGAGAGAAGAAGGAAAGGAACGTCAATAATGATGATGTTGATGATAAGAAAAAGGAATTTCATTCAGAAACTATTTTTTTTCTTCTAGTAAAGTAAAAAGTAAAGTAAAATGCGATACCTTTTGCCAAGTAACGTTGCTGCTGCTGCCGTTGAGAGAGAGAGAGGAGGATTACGTAAAACAACATGAAAATTGATATTTAATCCAAACAGAAATTGCCTATCTACGTACGTACGTACCCACGCAGATAGTTTTGAAATAAGTAAGATAATGGATTGAGAATTGAACCGTAAAACGCAGGTATTCCTTTTCTTTCCTTTACTACTGCTGCTGTTGTAGCTTTTAACAAAAATTTATTCCATAAAGAGAGATCGGATCAATTCGATGATGCTGCTGAAAGAAACGAAAAGTGAAATGTGAAGTCAGTCAAGCTAGTCAATTTATTATAAATTATCTTCCGCTTCGCTTCAATGTTGTGAAAGCCGACTGGTTTCACGCCCTTTTCAGTTCCAGGTGAAAATTACGGTATTTCATTCCATTCCATTCTATTCTCCTTCAATTTTTATACGATGTTGATGAAGATAAAGGATCAAATAAAATAAAATAAAATAATAAAAAGCTGATACGATGCTAAACTGATGATGAGAATGAGTGTTAACTGAAACGGAAATGAGTTGGGTTTTCAATAATACAATAAAACCTGAGCCGAGCCAAGCTAAGCTAACAGCTAACAGCCAACAAAACGCTTCAATGGAAAGAACAATGGATGGAAGGAATGAAGGAAGTGTGGAACATTTGCTTGATTAGTACGTAACAGGATATATTATTACTACAATGGCAATCAAACGAGAGAGTGAGAGAGAAAACTTCAAATTTTCTGTCTGGAATAAACACATTTCCAAAGAATTGTCATTTTAAGCTCACCGTCTCTCTCTCTCAATCACCCGTCTATCGTCTCTTTTCTTTCCGTTTCTGCTGCTGCTGCTGCTCGCTTTTGTCGCTCGCTGACAAAAGTAAATATTAGAAAGGTACACTTTGTACACAGACTGAGCCAAAAACTAGATACTAAAGTAAAACACAAATAGAGGAGGAAAGAAGAACGGAAGAAGAATGAAGCAGCAGCAGTAGAGAAGAGGAGAAAAGAGGAAAGTGGAACGGAAAGTTTACTTTTGTATTTACACACATTCTTCAATTCTCCATCATCATCATCACCGTGATGTTATCCCTTTGCCTTTTACTAAAGAGTGTAGGAAGAACAAGAATGTTTCAGAGAAAGAGAGAAAATGCTTTCGGAAATGGAAATGACGGACGACCGCCCGAGCCCGTAGCATAGCTCCCGTTTTACTTTTACCTTTCCACGTTCACGTTCTTCACGTATGTATTTTATTAAGGTACATCTGTTATTTTGTTTCATTTCATCAGAATAAATATTCTGTAATATCAAAATTGAATAGTTTCGAAGAAAGGCAGAAAGAGAGAGAAACAGAAGAAGGAAAGAGAAAAGGTAAGCAAATTGTAATTCTGCGAAGTAAGCCATATTTATAATGACAGAAGCATGACTGTGCAATGATGATGATGATGATCGAGCAGCAATTCAATTGAAATCTTTGTTTGAATAAAACCGGATTTTGCAAATATCTTTTGCTGGTTTTGTATCACTTCTACTAACTAGACTGGCTTTGAGCCAGGTGAGTAAATGAAAATGAAATGAATGTGAAAGTGAGTGAATTGAACCATTCTTCAAAAGAACAATTTCCTGCAGCCAGAAAAGCTCTCTCTCTCTCTCTTTATGTTTCTCTTTCTGCTCTGGCTCATTGATTTGAACACTGAACAAGCAGAAGAAATATAGCAGCAAAGCAAAGCAGCCACTAAGCTGCTACTATTATAATTATATAATTGAAAACAGGGGTTTTCATTTAATTTCCATTTTGATAAACTTGCAAAAGGGAAACTAGGTTGACTTTACGGAGTATAATCATGTCATTATTGAAATTACTGCACTGTGAGCTACTGGAACTAGTAGAGGAGGATTATTTATAACTGAAAGATTAAATGTTCATAAATTGCTCATAAATCAGAAACAAAACCAACCGATACTGCTGTTGCTGCTGCGATGCATACTTATTTTTGCAATAATGTTGGATTTGAGTCTTCTTATTTCAAGTTTATATTTGATTCATCACAATTTTAAACTTCATTCCAGTAAAAGTAAAGCGGATTTATCTATTCATGTAAAAGAAAAAGCTGTGCAGAAGGCAATTGCTGCCGCCGTTAAAAAATATTCCGAATTAAAGACTTCGTTTTTGGTATATATACAAATTCGCAATCTAGTCTCCAATGTTTCGTATTCAAATTCCTTGCTATGGTCAAAATTGGTATTTTTCATATCGCCATTACACATGTCTCGTCTGAATCAAAAACTGAAAACTGCGGCTGGCAAGCATACGTATTCAGATATTCATATCTTGTCGTATCGTATGTCGTTCATATATCGATCCATCTTGCGAAATTATTTTAATTGTTTTACGTGTTTTCCTCTGTCTCTTTTCGTTGTTTCTCTCTGACACGCAGACAATTGAATGGAACACATTCCTAAACAGAGAGACAGACGATGGTTTAATTTAGAAAAAAGGTTTAGCAAAAACTTTAAAAATTAAGCGAAGTTGTAGAACAAAACCGCACCGCGTGCGGTGGGGGGACTGACATGACAGACAGTCTGGAAGAAATTTAGTTCTGTGCATAAACGACTATCATTCAATTCAATCAGCAGCAGAAGCAGCAGCGTTATTTTGTTCTTGTTTAGTAACAAAATCTTGATAATATAGATAGTAGTGGATAGCTTTCTTTCTGTTTTGCTCCCCCACTTAAGAATTAAGCATAATAATGTGCCGCCATCGCCATCATTTATCTACTGCTTATTGATTTAACGACTGTCTCATTCCGGTTTTGTATGAATCCTTTCATCCGACTTTTCTGAATAATATTTAGCTTCGTTTGTTTGTTTACTTTAATGTAACGAACGATCGGCGATCCTTTAAAATGAAAATGAAGTTGTTGTTGTTATTATGTATAGTATCGCGATGCAGGAGGATGATAATGAATAGGATAGATAAATGTATTTTTATTCTTGGCACGTTGGCAGTTATCGTCGAAATGACATAAAAATCTTTTTCAACTTGATTAAAATTTTCGTTATTTGATACGGTGTCGTTGTTAGTTTAGACTTGTGTTGAACGAGTCTTGTTAAAATTCAAATGAAAAATAAGTTATGATGAATTAAAATTAAAATATAAAGTATTAATGTCAATTAACTAATTATGGAAGATATTGACATCATTTACTAAGATGAACAACCTATCTACCTCTATACATTTCAAAACATTATGTCTAAAAATATTTTCTGCTTGCAGCTTGCTCAGCTATTACCAATGGAGGAAAACTTTCTTCTTCTCTTCCGTTTCGACAACCCACTGGACTCTAGTGTGGAATTCATGAAGGTAAACAAAACAAACACGACGTATTCATTAATCTTCTATTTCAGCTCAACAACTCGTTTTTTATTCATTTCCAAAATTTACATTATTTTCCCATTTCTTAAATCTTTTCACGGAATTTATTTCTTTTCTCTGTCTAAATCCTACTTAATACCTTACTTTTTTGTATTTTTGAATTGCAGATTTGGAGGGAATACGATACAGATGGAAGCGGGTACATTGAGGCTGATGAATTGAAGGTAAGAAAAGGAAAAAAAAACTTTTCCCTTAATTTTCATATTGCCTGTGTTCCATTGTGTGTGGTAATTTAATTCTAACAAAAAAGTTAACAATAAATGAAAAAGGAAACAACGAAACCCATTCCAAACCCAGACATTAGTACTACTACAACTTCCATTAATGTTTTGCTCTTAATACGTCGTACCACACAAGTTTAGCAAAAAAAGTCTCTGAACAGTAGAAAGTAGAAATTACGGAAGAAACAGCAGCACTAAACATTTTTCACGTCGTTAGCAAACCGAAACGCAAACCATCAAACTTCTTTTCTTATGTAAGTAAGCCACCTTCACTACTACCGTAATCATCATCATTTCCATCTGTAAGAGTAAAAGAGAGTCAAAGTTATTTTTCTTCGTTTCTTCTTAAAAAAGAAGTATTAAAATACACAAAAGCATTATTAGTTGAAGTAGTTTAATGATTTCCTCTCTCTCTCTCTCTCTCTCTCTCTAGCTCTCGTTATTTTAGTTTTTCTTGTTGGTGGTGGTGGTGGCGCTGACGTTAGGGTTGGTGTAATTCGTACCGTAATTCCTCTCAATGGAAGGAGGAAAAACTACCTAAAAACTTACAAACCCACATAAAAAGTTTCCAGAAAGAAAAAAACAAAGAAAGAAAAGAAACTTTTTTTCTTTCAGTCTTTCTTTTCAATGATTTTTCTTTTCTTACCTTTTCACTTTCTTTATTTTTATGAACTTATTCCGTCGTACTCCAGTAAAAAAAACTGAACTAAAGAGCCCATAGAAGAGGGACTTAAGAAACAATTTTGTCGTCGCAAAACGAGCCAATGAGCGTAGTTAGGTAAATAATACTTTCTTTAGTAGAAGAAGAAGAAGAAGTCAAAGTGACTTTCTTACCTACTTAAATGTACTTCTCTCTTCTCAAGTATAATAATTTCTTTTTTCCTTCTTTTTAAAGACATTTCTATTATTTGAGGAATAAGAGCACATTTATTTAAGCATTGTGACATATTAGTTATTTTCTTTCTTTGTTGGCGTACTGTAAAAAGTGAGAAGAGAAAAGGGAAGGAAAGAGAGAGAGAGAGGACAAAGCTTTTTATTCAAGATTTCAAGAATTTCTTATTCGGAACATAGTCCCATACATTTAATGTGCAGTAGTTTTTTGCGTGTATTTATAAAAGGTAAAAACAGTTTTAAAAGTTAAAATGAAGGTGATTTCCAGCGTACCATTTTTATTTGTCCTGATGACATTGTAAAGAAAAAGGTGTTTTAGATGTTTTATTTCAAGAGCGGAAAAAATAATTTCATGATTTATAAAACGCAAAATCGAAAAGGTCGAAAAGCAGGGAAAAGAAAAAATAGTAAAGCACTTTCTTTCTTTTATAATTATTACGTAAAATGGATTGTAGCGTGAGCATAGTCATAGCACTAGGCAAGGCATAACCTTATTTGCTCCACTGACTGAATTAACGAGTTTGCTGTCGCGATTGCCGAGTTCAGGAGTCAGCAGCAATAGTGTTAAAGTGAAGCAAAGCAAAAAATAATCGTTGCACTCCAAACAACAGAAAAAAAACAAAAATGCTGAGAAAAAGAAAAAAAACTATGACTTCTCATTTTCCACTGTCGTAAAAGCTGAAATATGTTTTGGTGCTCTGCTCCGGCGCTGCTGAAGCTCTTTACTTTTCGACACGGTCATATTCTTGGTATGAGGTGGTGGTCTGGTCTGCTGACTGCTGCTGTTGCTGTGGTGGCTCTGTGGTAGTAAAAAAGTAAATGGGAGTGGGAAAATCCATTTGCGCACGGGATATATTATAATGTTTGTGTGATGGTGGTGGCGGTGATGGTGGCAGTAGGTATTTATTTGCCTCTTCTGGAAAATTGCGTTTCGGGAGAAGGAGAAGAATGGAGGAGGAGATAGATGGAGAGTGATATGTTGAAATGATGAGACATTTATCTGCTCCCCAACCATCATCATTTTAGGTAATAATGCTGTGAGAATAATAGGATTTTTTCGTGTTAGGATGAAATTAAATGAGCCCTATTAACTTCCAGGTATTTATTGAGGGTTATTAATACATTACTTATATTAAATAGGTTGTATTCTTATTACGCTTGCAACTTTGTAGAGGACGAGCGAGGCATTGTTTATATCTATTCTGCTTATACTGACATGTAGAATATATATTGAATTTCTATTAATGGCACTCAATCTTCATAATTTTGCATTAGAAGAATTTTCAATTTTTAAACAATGTGTCAAACGACTAAAGATTTGTAAAAATGAATCAAATTCTTCTTTTAAATGTTCTTGTAGCGTAACAAATTATCAAAATGACAAATTTGTTAATTTCTGTCTCTTTTTTACAGTTGCAAGTTTTTGATGCAAATAAGGATGGCAAACTCCAATTATCCGAGATGTCCAAGTAAGCTTTAAAATTTATTATGCGTTTTTTATTTAATAAGTACTGACTTAATTCAGTTCAAATTTAATTTTTACATAAAACTGATTACATTAAATACGTTAAGTGTAAAGTTAAAGCATGCTCGGAAGAAGAAATACGAATACGACAGAACTTACTTGACGTAGGCGCAGCATGACATAATGAATTGCATTACAGTGAGAAAGTTATGAATGGTATTTCGTTTTTTTTCTTCTTCTCTCTAACGAAGAGAAAATGCTTAACATTCTTTTCTTTTTTTCTGTTCTTTAATAGACTTTTGCCTGTGAAAGAGAACTTCCTGTGTCGGCAAGTCTTCAAGGTAAGCGAGGTATAGAAAGAACTATTTTTTACTTAAATCTCTCTCTCTCTGTTGCGTTGGCCAGTTCTCGTGTGTTCGTTCGTGTCCTTGATTTCCACAACAACACACACACCCGACACCCATCACCCGATACTACTTTTTACTACCTCCACCACTTCTTCACCACTAAGTACTTCGTTCGTTTGTTTGCCTTGTGTCTCGTGTGTGATCTGTGATCTGATCTGATGCATCCATCTACTTTGCAAATGACGATGATGTGATGATAATAATAATATTGTGCTACTATGTATATATTTTTATTCTAATAATGCCACAACCACACCGAATGTGAATCAATAATAATAATGTATGTCTTTGTTACGTTATTTGCCCCTTTTTGTTCCTTTTTGTGTACGTATTTGTTTGTATTGAAAAATTTGCAACGTGTCAAACAAAAGCAAAGTATGGACTGTGATAATCTACAATGTTTATTATTATGTGACGAAAGTTGACCCTCACCCTTTCATTCCTTTCACAATTTACATTATTTACATAAATACATAGATATAAATATGTAAATACAACCACAATACAACCATAAGCAGCTTACAACAAAAAAAGGAGAAAGGTATGGCTGGGGGCGTTGCTGCGGTGGCGACAACAACGGCGACAGTTGACGGTCGTCTTGGTCGTGATCGCGATCGTGATGATGAAAACATTGATTAAGAAGAATTGTTTTCAAGTGAAATACATACTTCACCTCAGCGTGAAATAAGAGACTTGTTTTTTTTCTTCAAATATTTCACAAAATTTATTTCTTCCTTTTCCCCTTTTTCAACCAAAGTAACCTCAGCTTCAGCATTATCATGAAACTTTATGGAGGACTATAAAATACTCGCCAGCCACTATACACTCTCTACGACTACTAATACTTATACAGAAAACAACAAAAATGCAAATTATGTCCGAACGCCCGTCCTCCTATTGTGCCTTTTGGTAACAAAAACGGAAATGCGCTGTTACTCTACCTTACTTACCTTATCTTTTTTCTTTTCTTTTTGAAAAAGTTTTATTTTTATTTTAGTTTTTATTATAAGTTTGTACCCACAACCAAGTAAACTTTACTTTCTTTCGTATAACTATGTACAAATATTCCAACAATTCTACTCGTTTTACTTCTTCTAGTACATAAAATAACTCACAAAAAATGTACATACAAACCATGACCATATCCCATCACATCGCTTCACCTCCTTATGCCTTGCCATTTGAAATGCAATCCTCCTTTGAATTATCCACGCCATACTACACCACACCAATTTCATCACAAACACACCAATTCAAAAGCTAATAAAACTTAATCCAGTCCGTTTACCCCGTTTTCCCCATTGAACTACAAATACTACTACAACACAACTACTGCAGCAGCAAAGCTAAAGTTACGACAGGAAAAAAAGCTAAAAGTAAAAAGCTAAACAGCTCAACTCAACTAGAATATCAAAAAGGAAAAAAAGAAAGTCCCATTCCATTCCACCACACACAACTGTTTAAAGAGAAAGCTCACAGGACAAGAACAATCGCCAATAGTCATTTTATTCTTCTTATATAAAAGAAAGTGATATTGCCCATCTACATGCCAGTGCAACATAAACATAATTGCACTATCCTTATCCCATCCAATCCAAAGTCAACTGAAATGGCTTCACTTCACTTGGTAATCCTGATGTTGGTAATGATCAAGTCAAATTCAAGTATTTCAAGTGTAGTTGACCGTTTTCACAAACAACTGCATAGAAAATACCAGTAATGGCTATATAGCATAGCTTTGCATAATTTAAGTGAGTTTCGTATAATATGTATGTTTTATACAATGCATATAGGTACCTACGTAGATGTAGTAATATTTATTTGCATTTTTGCATTTAAGTTGTAGAAGTGGTTAAGGTTAAGGAGAGGTTAAACTAAAGTTGGTATTATGTAATTGATTGAGGGTTACTTTTACCGGATATCATAATACAATAGTATTCATTTCATTTCATTCCTTTTCCCAATAATTTTTTCGCTGTTGGTGTTGCTGTTCGTTGCTGTTCCGATTTATTACATTTATTTAAGTAATAGTAATTAGTATATAGGTGGAAAAGGTTTGTCGTGAATTCATATTGCAGAGTTATAAACTATGTAGATTTCAGTAGTGGTGTCCGTTTAATGGATATAGCTAAGCTGCTGTTTCTACAATTCATAATGCAACGAAAACGAAAGTAGTTACTTTCCCATATTATGAACTCGACTTTACTCATCGACCAGAAAAAGCTAATTAGTCTGCTAAAATGATGAACACAACTACAGCACAGGAGAAGAAGTCAAGGATAAATATTTTCACTTTCCTTACGTACGGCAGCAAGTGATTTCCCTCTTTACAAAATAGAGTAGTATTTGTGGTTTCTTTTAGTCTAGCTTTTTTTGCATAAAATGCATTTTATAGCAAAATATATAAAATTTCCTGTGTGGTATATATTTGCTTTAATAAAAAAAACAGTGCTCTTTACTATCAAGTGGCTGTCTGAAGATTGCTCTCTGCCGCTCCATGTGTGTAAAATGGCAGCAGCAGCAGTGGCATGTTCTACATGAGAAATAATGTTAGAAAAAAAGTTCTGCAGAAAAAAGAGCAAATAAGTTCCTTTCATGTTGGATTTGAAGTTGAAGTTAGTTGAAATGAAGAAGAGCGCATCTGTTTTGTTTGTTGGGTCGTTCTGGGGGCTTTTAGCGTAAAAATGCAAAAGAGGGAAAGAAAAAAAGAGAAATGGAGGGAAAGCACGGAGTAAGTAGTCTGCCTATCATTATTACTATGTCACGTTTACATCGTTTCTCCATGCTTAATCTCCTTCTATCTAAAGGGTAAATAGTAAATAATGTGCACTTTAGCGTATGGCTTGTTGTACAAAGTACGAAGTTGTAGCAGTGTAATGGTGTAGTAGTATTTTGTTAGTAAATACTTATAATATGTACGTCAAAAGGAGTGGTGCTAGTGCTGCTAATCCACTTATGTCAATATAAAAGCAACAAAAGCAGCGACATAAGCACAATTGTGGCAGCAATCATGGCAATGAAAGTGACTTAAAAAGGCCATTCTGTATGATGATATGCATGATAATATCGTCTCGTTCTCTCTTTTACTCTTTCCGTTTCCTTTCTCTTTTCTCTCACTTTTTGCTGCTGGTAATGAAAATGAGTGCACTTTTGCAAAAGTAGCAGCGGAACTGGAACAGGATTTATTTGCTTTTAAATTTCTCTTTCTTCTCTCTTTATCTCGCTCTCTCTCTTGCAATTTCTGTAGCCTTGAACTGAAACTGGAACTGAAAGGATTGAAATTAGCAGAAGCAGTCTTTCTTTTTGACACCATCATCGCACTAACACTACTGTGCACATTTTTAATACATGTGTG
>JAHZNJ010001628.1:0-22578 GCA_027744475.1 Lepidocyrtus cf. sotoi NNG-2020 | reverse complement strand
TTCCCTAAAATCCATGAAATTTTATACGCAAAACAAGCAGCCGAAATTAATTGTATTTTTGGATTTTTTGTATAATCGATTGAGTTGCTGGAAAATTCATACTAAAATAATACCATGAAATTCTAAAACATAGAAAATAGAAAAAAAGGTCTCGATAACCTTTTCAGATAAATTTCCGTTGAGTGGGTGTTTGTCGGATGGGGAAAACTTTTCCATGCAATTTCCAATTTCGATATGATATTCATCTAACAAAAACTCGGTTTTTCCTTGCCGTGCATGCCATAATCACTTTATATAAATAGCAAAATACAAGCAAAGTCTAAAAAGTTTGATAACTTAAACCGAAACAAGTTTAACCTAAAAAATGAAGTTTAAAAGACATTTCATTTCAATGTCCGAACAAACTACTTACAGTAGGAGCTTTATAATTGCTGGTGGACTACTTTTTAAGGCTATCACTAATTTGTATCTACACTATGGAGCATAATAAAGATAATATTTACTTATGCAAGTTGAAATTATGTGTATCCTAATAACTTAGAAAATGTTCTCCATGTCATCTCATCATCCCTGTTTGTATTGTGCAGTCTTCCTTTTCTATTTCCCCTTCTTCTCATCGTTTCATGTCCTTTTCTATCCGTAGCATCAGTGAAAGTGGTTATACTATACTACCAACAACGCAAGTAAAAGTAGAAATGTTCAGATGAGGTAGCAGCAGCGGTTTAGCTGGTTACTTTGATTTTCAAAAGAAAGAAAGATGAGACTACAGAAAAGAGAGGAAGAGATGAGCTTCCATGCATAAATATAATATGGCTTGATGTAATTTTTTACTCCTCTTTTTTTACTTCTCTGTGTATGTGTAGTTAGTTTACTTGACAGCAATCCTGCTATCAATTCCGCATGTCCAATTTAATCTCAGTGTGCCTTTCATATTAAGCTTTTTGCCTTGCTTCCGAACCCTCTCCCATTTTCCCAGAGTTTCTCTTCTGTTCATTCATCTATCTACTTCCTTTTAAAGTCTTTTTTTACACTTTGTTGTTTTTTATATGTGTGCCAAGCCATGTTACTTATGCATACATGAACAAGTTTAGTGGTTGGTTGTAGATTCTCACAGGCAGGCTCCAACTCATCAACCAACGACGACGACGAACCTCCCCACCTACTTGTCTCTTTCTGTTTCTTTCCTGTTTAGTTTGACATGTCCTACATATATTCTTGGCTGTATTTTATAGTTGATGCAATGATGATGATAAGATTACACAATGGTTGGTTGCTTGCAGAAACTTTCTCTTGTGGCGAAATCAGAAAAAAGAAAGAAAAACGTTTTTTTTTGGTAGCTTAGTTATCTTCTCTGTCTCTTCCTCTGGTTTTTATTATTACATTTTTAGCCCCTGGAAATACATGATGAATGAATGAATGAATGATTTCGTTCTTCTCTTCTAATGAAATAAAAAAATAAATTCTATTTTGTATTTACATGCATAGCCGAATATTAAAAAACGAACTACTGCGACTTGTGACTGAAACTTTTACTTCACTCATGTTGAAAATATCCTTAATTCGGTTGTTGTTTGCCAATGTTGATTTCTAAGTAAAGCCCACAGAGAAAACTGCTGCTGTGCTGTGATTCTTTAGTTTTTGTCCGGGATTTTTTTTCGTTAAGAATATTTCCTGAGGAAAAATGACAATGTACAGAGTAGCAAAACAAAGACATTTTAATTCTAATAATTTAACCGCCATTTTTCATGCTGGTTTTGATAAAAAATTGAAATTAATAGGGCAGTACGTAAACAACTTTTTTATTCTATTACCTTAGGATATATTCCAGTTAAAATGACTTGCTGTGTGTGTGTATATTCAGTTGAGTCGTGTCTAATAGTATAGAGCTTAGTTTTTTATATTTGTTTCCACAAATTGTTTACTTTTTAGTGAAGGAGTGCATTTGCGTCACATCCACAGTTTTTTATTATACACGGCGAAGGAGAATTTCTTCTTATGAATTAGGCAATGTACAACTAGAGACCGTATTAAATAAAACCCCGCCTACATTTTTCCTCCTTTTCCATTAAAAAAGTTTTTAAAATTTGTTATTTTGTTGATCTTTCAGTTGAAAATGACTCCCTGGTAGTATTATTATTATTGCTTGCAGGAAGGAAAGAAAAAACTTCACAGCAAAAAAGAAAAACAAATAACATTATTATTGTGTTTGGTACATGAACATAGTGCATGACACAGGGTACATGCTGGTGGATACTTTTTTATTTATAAAATATATCACGATTGTAAAAAGTCGAATTTCATTATATTATGCAAGACACACCTCACATATCATCATCATCGCTGTGCTTGCTTTCTCCATTCGAATCGTAAATCAACAAAAAATCTTTGAAAAAAGTCTTTTCACACTTTTTTTATTACATTTCCTTCTTATTCTTTTGTGTGAAGTAGAAGAAAAAGAAATTTAGTTTTGCAGGTTGTGTTTGTTTTGTTCTGTGTGGTTTATTGGTTTGCAGCAGTAGCAGTAGCAGAAAGAAGCAAAAGCAAAATCATCGAGCAGAGCGCCACGACAAGGTGATGGCATGATACGGTGGTGGTGGTGACGGTGGCTTACTTTTCTGCTCCTTCCTTTTCCTTTTCTTTTTCATGCTACTATTTTTTTAGCTTTTTCTTTGCGTTCTTTCTCCTCTCTGCGTTCCAAACTGGCTTAAATAATGCCCTGTTGTTTGAGTTTGGTTTCACACGCTATAAGGTTTTTTTTCTGTCAAGCTTCTCTTCATCCCATCAAATCACTAACCCACTCGCAAGGAAACCAGACTTTCTCTTCTCTCGTCTCGTCACTGAAGCTTAATAACAACATCCATATACATACACATACACAGCAACAAACATGCCCACAAAAAGCAATCCTCTTCAACAACAACAACCAAAAAACCTTTTCCACGCTCTCTTCATCTCGCACGTTTTCCCTCTCTTGTGTGCCATCACCATCGCATCGCGTCCGTTGTCGTCGTCGTGGTCGAATCCTTCTTGTTTTTCTATGTTCTTTGTGCCCACTCAACTCAAAACTTGAAGCTTTTCAACACTTTTCTAAGCTCGTATTCGACTCCTGGCTTGAACTTTTTCCTTTCTTTCTTGAGTTGAATTTCCAATGAGAAAATACAGAAGGATGGTAGCTGGGGCTGGGGAGAAAGTAAACTGTATTGGTGCGAATAAACTCAATAAAGGCTCAATTCGATTATAAAATGGTTATATGTACATTGTGTCATATATGCACATACTTTATAAATAGTCTATAGAAAAATTATTATTATATGAGTCGTCACGAAAGCTTCTTGTCTTCATTAAGTACTTCTTAGTTTCTTACCTGTCCGATGCATGTCTTCCATTGCAATTCTGCGCAAATTAATGAATAATTCTTCAATGGCTCTACTATCGTGACTAAATTATAAAAATAAGAAAATAAACGATTTTCTGATTTCTAATACAGAAGGATGGTAGCTGGGGCTGGGGAGAAAGTAAACTGTATTGGTGCGAATAAACTCAATAAAGGCTCAATTCGATTATAAAATGGTTATATGTGCATTGTGTCATATATCCACATACTTTATAAATAGTCTATAGGAAAATTATGATTATATGAGAAAGCGTAAATTCTTCTTCACTTCTTGTCTTTATTAAGTACTTCTTACCTGTCCGATGCATGTCTTCCATTGCAATTCTGCGCAAATTGATGAATAATTCTTCAATGGCTCTACTATCGTGACTAAATTATAAAAATAAGAAAATAAACGATTTTCTGATTTTTGACAGCTCTTCTATAGAAAATAACTAAACTTACAAATACTTAACATCCTAAAATGAGACAGGAAAAAATTGATAAGGTTTCACTTCAAAAGGTTCCGTTATTTTTGTGCAAGTCGTGATCGTCATAAAGGTTTATAATTGCACAGAAAACCTTGAGTGGATTTTTTTAATTCTCCGTAACTCAAGCAGGGTTTTAGGCAAGGAAATATTTTAACAGTAGCGACAGCAAAGAACCGACCCAAAAAGAATATAGTAGTGCACAAGAATTAGAAAACCTGAATTGAAATCCTACTAGGAAAAGCAGGTTCTTGATAAGTCTTTGACACTTATTTCCATTGGAAGTGATAAGCATAACAAATATTAATTCAACACAAACATTTCAAGACTTTCAAGTACCTTATTAATAGTGTGGGGAGTGTCGCGGAAGCAAAATGTTAACACAAAGAAGAAATAATAATCAATTTCATTTCATTACAACAACTAATAATAAAGAAAATTTATAATGTACTTGAAGAAGCCGTATAGCATTAATTGGATCAACTGGGCTTACGAAAGTTGGAGTGAGTGCGAAGAAATACCGAAGAAATATAAATGTTTTTGAAAGGAGTGAGAAAATGAAAGCAAGCCCCGCTTCTTGACAAATATCAACCGCTTTTATATAAATATAAATTCTCCTTTCACTAACAAACTTTTTATAACGTTTGTTCTCATATTCCAGGAAGATTTCTTACATTAGTATAAAATGGGTATGATACTAGATCGTAATAACAAACGAGCCCGTTTTCGTTTATCTCTTCTTTTAGGTGCAAAAGAGATTAGATCCATTTTAAAAATAAATCTCTGTAATTGCATGCCCTCCCAATTTATTTCATTATTATACGTTCTCGTTATACAAACTAGTACATGTCCTCGTTATCAGCGTGTGAATTGTGTGATGTAGCGGTTGTAGTAGTTAACGATTGCTTAATAATACACATCACATCTAAAGCTTTTGTGGTTCCCTGAAGCACACAGCAAATTTTCCAGCAATCATCTCATCATGATCACTGCCGTTGCCGTTTCCCACCAGTTCGTGATGTGATCATTATCGGTTTTACGTAAATACTAACGACGACGACGACGATGATGATGATGATGACTACAACGATAAGAATCCATATTCCGTATGTATAATATTAGGTTTATCTAGAGCATAAAACTGTACCCGGTACTGGTACTTGTGCCTAGACCTAGTTCAATCTCTGTTCTAAAAATTTAAGTAGAACGTTGCCGTTCTTGTATAAAAACAGGAATCCTGTTGATGATAAAAGCTGCTGATGATGCTGATGATAATGATCAAAAACAATTTTACTGTTAATAGAAATGGAGCGGAGATGAATTCGTTCGAGGTGGTTTCTTCGATCAGATGAATGAACAGGGAAGAGAGAGAGAGAGAGAGAGAGGGGAGAAGGATGTGGATGTGAGGTGAGAATGGAAATGATACAGGAAGTGAGTCGATCAGTCTACATAGAAAAGCACTAATGATGAAAGGGGGTATTAACTGAGAGACAATAACATAAAACATCACAGATTCAGAGCAAAAATAGATATATGGAAATGTAGTTATAACGAATACAGAAAAGTTAATGAACTAAGTGTACCATACACTTATTCTGTTGTGTAGAGAAGTGAAACGAAGAGGAGAGGAAGCCTGGAAGAGAAAGAGAGATGAGAGAGAAAGCTGGCTAATTAACTCTTCTATCTCTTTCGTTCGCTATCTCTCTTTTTGTACATCCTCTTTGCTCTTCACTCGCTCACTACATATTCCTGTTTAACTTGGCGAACGTTAGCAAAATTCACTCTGGTAAAAATAGTGAAAAGAAGAAAGTAGGCAGCAAGCAGTCTGTCGCTCCTTTTGTTTTTCTGCTGCTGTTGCTGCCACTGCCACTGCTATCCTTTCTCCGCTTTATTTATTTTCTATATATATTGACTGCAAAAATGAGTGTGTGGTGTGGTGTGGGTTAAAATGATGGGAATGGCAAAGAGAGAAACAGTAAGAAATGAAATAGGAGTGGAAAAGTGTGTCGTGTTCATTCCAAAGAAATTCTCTCTTTTCTTTTGTTGCTGGAGGTACGGTGTTTATTGCTACTGGTGTTAGGAAACTAGAATAAAAAAATGATGATGATGATTATGATAAGCAATTTCAGGAGAGTACAAGTAGAAAAGTGTAAAATTAGAAACAGAACAATGGGAAATGTATGTAGACTATGCATACAGACGAGAATGTAAATTTGTGTAAAGATAATATAAATCTAGAAATATTTGTGTAGTCTTCATGGTAGTCTTCATCTTCAAGTGAAAAAAGGAAGTAAAGTGCTGATCAAGTGTATAGGTTGATGTTAGGTTGCGTTGCTGTGTGTCTCTGTTTACAATAAGAGATAATATGCAAGCAGACATAGGACAAGCTGTATGTGACTAGAAAATGAAGTAGTTAGTAAAACAGAAACAGATGAAGGAGAGGAGAGACTAAAAGAGAACTTACTGGAGACGGTTCATTTTTTCCTTTTTAAAGAGAAAGATGAAAAAGGATAAGAAACTCTGAAAAGTAAGAGGAAGGAATAAGTAAGCAAGGAAAAAAATTATTAGGCAAACGACGAGAAAGGGAGAAAGAAAGATAGAGAGAAAATGGAAATGAATAACTCGTCAGCGGAAGGAAAAGGAAGGCGTGTAAAATAAATGAAAATAAAATACATATTCGTTTCGAACAATTTCTTCTTGTTTAAGCTTTATTTTATTTTTATCTTGTGTATTATTATAATAACTCCAAACTGTAGAAAGGAGGAAGAAAATTATTCAACTTTTAGAGAAAGACATTTTGTATAGGTATGAATGTTTGTAATTTAAAAAGTTTCAAGATTTTTGGTTCCTTCTTCATTCCCAACCTTGCAATGAACTGGCGCTGCAAAGTGAGTTTTAGTTAAAGCTTGGAAAGTAACGCATGAATAAAGTCGAGTTTAAGTTAATATGAAGACAATTTGGCTAGAGATGTTGTTAGTGTAAGCACTTGAGAGGAGAGAACAAAATGAGAAATCTAAAAGTACAGACCAAAGAAGAAGAAGAAAGTATTTTTCTTACAAATGTAGATAGGTGTATAATTTTATTTTCAGTAAGAAAAATTGTAGATGGGGTTGTTTAATATGTGAATGAATGTTTTTACCTCTGAACTAATGGCGGCGGCGGTAGTGGCTGAGAGCTACTGCTCGAGAGGTGGTGATGATGGTCCTTCTCTCTTTCTAGTTTCTTGGCTATTTCATTGCTGGTGAAAAAAATAAACTGGAAATTTGAAAAAAGTAAAGCAAGGAAGGCAGGCAGAGAAAGGATAATAGGAAAATGCTATCGGGCTTCTTCGCTTCGCTGAAATAAAAGCTTTCATTTCCTCTTTCTCTGTTTCTCCTTTACTCTCTTTTGTTCTTCTTTTTTCAAGTGTTTTGTTCTGTTCTTTCTTTGCATGCCGTTGTGTGAGTGTGTCTTATTGTCTCTGAGCTGAGAGATCGGTAAGCAAAAACTTAAAAGCAGGAGAAATAAAGCTCCTGTGAGTTTCAATTATTACTGAGAACGCTTCCTCCCTCCTATTTTCTCTTCATCTCTCTCTCTCTCTTTCTTCCTCAATTTTTTTATGAGAATGTTACGGAATGGCGAGAAGGCAGAACAACAAATCTATCTAAACACACACACATTTTAGTTGTGAAATACTGATGATGAAGAAGATGATGAGAGACCAAGGCCGGAAATGGTGAAAGTAAACCACTCTAAAACAGGAAGTTGGAGGCAGCAAGGTATTAATAATAAGCAAAAGGTTGATAAATTATTTTCATCAGGGCCTTGAACATTCATGTATCTCATAGACAAGGGAGTTGATAAATGATTCGTTCTCTTAGCTCATGGACAATCAACAAGCTGGGACTTCAGACCAAGACCGCTCATGAATATATAATTTTGAGGTATTAATAGAAAATTGTTAAAGGCACGTGATTGTAATGTATTTATTTTAATCAATGACTACCGGAAACAAAAATCTAGTAATTCTTACTTTGCCCCAATTAATGTTGCAGAACATAATATCAGTACGAAAATTGCGGCTCAATAATTCAAGTCTTTGATTATAATGATTTGTATTGCATCCTCTTAATGCAAATTAATTTTTAACCTTTAAATGCTCATATTCAGATCTCTTTTGTTTATTTTAGAAGTTCAAATGGTATAATACACAAAAATTGCAAATTCTAGCATTGGCATTGTCGTAGCGTCACTTTAAGCGCATCTGCAGACAGATAAATACGTTTGCATTAATGACTCGATGTAAAAAACCCATTTCCTTATCAGATCTTCTATCAAAGTCTTTGGAATCATTTTTTGTTCGTTCAGCTGTTCATTTTCGTTCACTCTTGATTGACTTGAAAAATGACGGAATGCATGATAAATTACAAAAGTTGTGTCCTATCATTTATCTACCTTCCATCACCACCACACTTTCACTCCGCCACTGCCATCCTTACAACACCACACCAACAAAAACGACGCCACCACCATGCCACCACCTCCAAGAGAACGATAAGACCGTCCGATCAGTAACGGGAATTTAAGAAACGTGGTGTTGTTGTGGTAGTAGAAAGAAACTGTTGATAAATTTCTTTTCGGTTCAAGTGGGACTGTCAAGCTTGAAGTATTAAAGTAGAAATGGAAGTAAAATATCCACATTTTGCTCCGTCGAGTCTATAAATTCACTATGAATATGTTACGTAACATAACTATGTATTCCGTAAATACGATAGGATACGATAATAAATAAATTTCCAACCCAAGAGAAAGGCATTTTGAAAGTCATTTATTGTTATGCAGTCGCTAAACCAGCTAAATAATCGTAAAAAGATTCTAGCTTGCCTGTGAGAATTTGAGAAATTATTTAGTTTTCTTCGGGTCTAAATTTTTTCGTCAAAACTTTTACTTTGCAAATTATCTATTTTTTTCAGAGCATTTCTTTGATCTCTGTTTGTATGCTAATGCCAATAAACTACATAACAATTTCTTCTTTCATAATATCTATTTCAACAGCAAAAAATACCAACGAATAAGTTCTAAATGATGATGCTTCGTCTTGTCTTCATCTTCTAATGCAAATTGTACTTTTATCACAAGTTTGTTAAAAATGATGAAACTTTTCCCCTAAACTTGTTTTTGTTTATTCATCGAATAATGTAATTTCAGGAGAAAGAGGGATTCTTCCGTAAACAAATTCTCGGTAAAAACTTCTTTTTTTCTCGTTACTTTTTTTTTATTCAATAGTTTTTATGAAGTAGCAAGTCAACACACATTCAGATGCGCGCATCATCAATCGATGATGATTTTTTCTTTGTTGTGATACGTACCATACGACGTACGTTAACGTTATCATTTTTCTTACATAATGTCACGTCACACTTTTTTCGTGCATTTCACAATTTCTTTTTATCATCATTTTTCACAAAATGATATTAATTAATGTATTATACAAAGTGAAAGTTATGTTTGTTAACGTTATATAATTATATCAAATATCAACCGTTTTGTTTGATGCGTCTCCCTCTATGAATAATTAATGACTGGATTAATTAATCATTGTGATGATGATGCAAAACGGGTTAGCATAATTTACAACTTTTTCTTTTTTAGTAGTTTAAAAGATCTTTGTTTTCATTTTTTATCTTTCTTTCAGTACAATACTATCATCGTCGTTATATTATCATTTATCATAATATCATACCTACGTAAAGTTATTCTTTAAAATAATCATAATTAATTACAATAAAATTGTAATAATAATTATAGCCTAAACTCCTAAGTAAATATTAATGCAGCTTTGTATAATAATTAATATGTACAATTCCTTAGTATTCAAATACCTTAAAACAATTTATATATACAACAACGGGGTGGATAATTATAGTTTAATTTAATTATATTTTATCCATTCCATAACATATTACGTAATAATTGATTAAGGTAAGGTGGAGATACGTTCTGCATTCTTACATTCAATCAACCTTTTTCTCTATTTCAACTAGATTTTTAAGCAATGATTGAGGAACCTATGCATGCACAGTTATATAGCAAAGTTTGTTTTGTAAAACCTATAATATATTACTTTATCAATAAAATTATCTACATAAACGTTTTATTCGTATCATTAATTTAATTAAACTGCAATAATTATTTTGTGTAATGATAATAAATGACTGTTAGTAATTGGACAGTCACTCACGGTTTTGTATAAATAGTCAAATTTAACTACATTGCTAAATTAGCTTATCGGTACATTATGTTACGATTTTTATCATATAATTAATCATCAACCTAATCCTAATCAACCGCTGTAGTTTAATTATCAATCTTACGATTAGCAAAAAGATTAGCTTACGAAAATTTACTGATAGTTTTGTAGCATTTTTAGCATTCGTATTTGGTAATGCATGAATATATTTCTTAGTTAATTGACTGCATTTTCTTATAAATAACCAAATAAAATGACAAAATGTTTTAAGTAACTAAAAATGAAATCATTTTTAGCATACCTAGTAATATTTGTTCACGTTACAGACAAAGAGAGGCCCATTTTCTTGTTAAATCGATGATTGATAAGGTTTAATCGCACATCGCTTTTTCATAGATTGCTTAGCTAGCCGGAGATAAAAACAAATTGCCAAAATTCCTTCGTCAACGTAGAATTTTACGGCTTACTTTTGTTTACTTTCTTTATTTCTTGGATCAAGTCAGTCGTTCAAAAACTTTAATTTTTTGTTTAACACAGCTTTAGCATGTTTTTGTGAATACTTTTGAAGGAATTTCTTTTAAAACTGCAGGTGTAATAGTTTCTATTTTATTCTTTACAATAAAAGCATTCATATACACAAAAGTTAACAGTTAACAATAATAACAATGACTTCTTGTTTCCCATTTAAAAAAGTTTACGTACGGTTACATGTAAAAAATGATCAGCCTAAAATTTCATCATGGTTGGAACGTCTTTTCTCTATCGCAACACGTATGTAATATACAAGCACGCACGTTACATTTTAGAATTTTTATTCATGCCCTTCTCTTTACGACCTACGCGGATACGGATTAGGAATTAAACAGGAAAAGCCAATCAATGCATAATTTTTAAGCGGCTTCTATGGCCAAACTTGATTATGTTTAGATAAAAAATTGCGTACGTGACGAAGCTGAGGTATAAATGTCACTTTTATATGGACCAGAGCATTTACATTAAAATTCTTTAAGTTTTTCCGTTAAAGAAATGGGTGCCTGTTCTCAACCATTTTTACTTTCATTTCACTTTTTTTTAGAAATCACTCCAAAGCATTGTACATTGGTATTTTTCGATTCGCCTATAGCTTCGTTTTTTAAAATGGAATATTATATTTCTTTACCGCTATAATGATTATACTTTAATTTGTTTTAATTCTTATAACTGGTATTTACTTTATACTCCTAAAAAACTTTGAAATCTTCATCAGCCTTTTATGTAGTATTCTAAAAGTACATTACCTATACGCATTACGCATATGGTTGTACGTGCATACGACGTACGTGGGCATACCTATTTAATTTTAAGTGTTAATTGTTGAAAAAATGCTTTCTCTTAAAAGCAATTACGATGAACTAGTAGTAGCAGCAACGCAAAAACGAAATTTTTTCTGCGTTTCTCTTCTTAACTGTAAATTGTAATTAGTTGTCAATACATTAGTTTAAACGTCAAGAGACTGATTGCTCACTATAAAGTTTACTGGAACAACGATGGCTGAGAAATCACTGTTTTGTCAGCTAAAGACACTCGGACCTCGACCGTTTTCTCTGTATCAAAGCTTAAAATCTTATATAATAAAAACTAGAAATGATTATTGTTAGTGTGTTTTGAGGATGATCTATGGTCTAATATTAATTATTATGTATCTTCTATGTGTACTCCATTTTCCTATTCGCGTGAGAGGCAATTAATGATTGATTGATTATGTACTCTTTCTATTATTATAGACTTATCTAGATATAGCTAAAATGCTAATTATGTAACACAAAAAATGACTCTTTTCTTTTCCAATACAACTATAATAACGGCGCGTATGAATTATAAGAAGTATATAATTACAGTTTTTAATATTTTCCTTCAAAGATGTCGGAAACAAAAACAGATCAGTTCTTATAATACTAATAACAATAATAAAACTCGTCGATGATGACTATTGATTACACAATATTTTGCTGCATCTTTATCTGAATAAATAATATTATAATTAATTAAATTAATTATGTAGGTATTTGTTTAAATGCT
Source organism: Lepidocyrtus cf. sotoi NNG-2020 (assembly GCA_027744475.1). NCBI lineage: Eukaryota > Metazoa > Arthropoda > Collembola > Entomobryomorpha > Entomobryidae > Lepidocyrtus > Lepidocyrtus cf. sotoi NNG-2020. Next base: position 10,430 of record JAHZNJ010001628.1, on the reverse strand, counting down.
TTGTAATGTCGATGTAGGGAAGCATAGGTGAGACAATGTGTGTAAACGAGCTAAGAAAGCTTAATGTTCTTTCATTGATTTTAACTTTAACTCACAAATCGTTGAAAGGTAAGAAAGTGGTCATTGACGAATTTAATTCCAATTTTTTAAGAAAGTTTGAGAAAGTTAAAAAAAGAAAATGCTTATGTATAACTTCATGTCAGAAATAGAAACATTCCTGTAACATTTGTCGAGATAAAAATGCTGTTGGATTGATTGAATTGAGCTGAATAAATAAGGGATGAGGTAATAATAATACGAGAGATTTTTTAGCTGTACCAAAAAACTGGACACATTCTTCCTTATATTTTTACTTACAATTATTTTTGGGTTGCACTGTCAGTTCAAAATCGCTTGATTGGTGTGCAGTTACATTTAATAATTATCAATTATATAAATGAATGAGAAACAAATCCTCAACAACAACGTACGTACAGTAGAAATTATTAGAGTCAATCAATTTTTGAAATGTACTGGTTACAGTACTACAATAATATTACCGTCCTTATAACATTCGTCATTCATATCATTAACATGATCACGATCTAAATACTCACAAAAAGATTAAATGTTTNGTACTACAATAATATTACCGTCCTTATAACATTCGTCATTCATATCATTAACATGATCACGATCTAAATACTCACAAAAAGATTAAATGTTTTACTTACAGCTTAGGAAAACTATTGGCTGACAGACACAAAAAAAACTTACTTTTTTTATTCATATAATAATATGAATCCACAACAATCGTTCCTTCTTTCTTTTACCTAAACATCAAACCTGTTGTCAACCAACTTTCTTGTATTAAAAACACTGTTTTGTAATCACTGGTAATATTTTTTAACTTAACAAAAATCCTCACTATTTTCATTCATCGTTGGGTTAATGATACACGTTGTGTCGTGCTTCTCCTCTCCATAATGTTTTAAGAGTAATGATTTGAAATTGAAAATGTTACCGTATTTTTTTATAGAACTAGCGTTAGGTATTACTATTCATATATCAAACTGTTCATAATTTGTTATACAACAAAAGTCATCGATTCATCATCAATAACCTACATAGCATCATGTTTCCGCGTTTACACAACTGTATTTCTTTATCTTTATATGTCCGGTGTAAACTGCCCGTCCACATCATTTCAATAATTAATTATATAAAGTACATTACATTAATTAATTAATAATAGTAATTAGTCGCAGTTTAACCTTACTGACTGTTTTATTTCTTGAAAGTTTTCATTGTTTTAAAAAAGAGAGACATAACACTGATTCTAGATGCAAAATTGATCAGGCAAGTATGTAATAATTACGTAAGTATATATGTAATAATAACGATGCATTGAATTGTGGCTATGTTCATGAAGGTAAGGTGATGTCTGTCTGTACTGTATATAAACAACATTATTATTTCGTAACAGTTAGTCTACCATACTATTATAGAAGATTCTCCGGTTGTTACTTCTATAAAAATTGTTGTAAATTGTAATGAAGGTGGTGATGCAACATTAAATATAACAATAATAATAGTAAGTAACTCTAAAATCTTCATTATTTTCTTCGCCCTCCATTATTTTATCATCGCGGTAGTACAATTATGTGTAGTGGTGTAGTAGCGTAACTTAACTCTAAATTCCTACTTGAAATAGTAATAGTAAAGTTATGCATATATATTAACTGTATATTTTTTAATAATAACTGAACTTCTTTGCTTTCATTGACGATCTGCTTTTAAGGATTCGGTTGAGATGAAGTGGAATCTGGGTTAGAGGCTGAGGCTGCCTCTGTAGATGCAATAAGGTCTGTAGCACTAGTTCCACCTCCATTTCCTCCACTATTCTCCTGAGTTTGTGTGTTTGCTCCCGATGAAGCAGCCACGTGAGGTGGAATCAATATTTGATTAAGGTGCGGCTGAATCCCCAATTCTAAAATGTAAATAGTACCACGTAAAGTCACATAAAATAAATACTACCTAACGATGTTCTGTTACAAGTATTTTTGGTGTTTCTTATTTTTTACAGTGATTCAATATTTGTATTAATTTTCAATTTACCATGCTCAGTATAGTTAAAAAGAGGCGGAAGCTCCCGACCATTAGGCAGTCTAGTACTAGGATCCCGAAGTTCATCAAAAAAGTTATGGGCACATGCTTCCAATGGAGTTATCCTTGAGGATGGCGTGTATTCAAGAAGACGGGAGACCAATTCAATTGCCTCTGGTGGTGTTCGAGGGCGAAACACCTGTCCAATTAGTCACACAGTATTAACATAATCTTTCTGGTTTGCGAGACACATCAAGTCACACACATGACCACAATATTTTCATTCAGTTTTAAAGCACATTCGTCATCGTCAGCACTAGTACTAGCAAGCAACCAAGTAGATTTTACTTGTAAATTAAATGATATTATTTTTGAGCATTATCGAAACGTCTCAATGGAACAACCACATACATAATCATATATTTTTGTGTAGGAATCTTGGCTAAAAATATTTAATGATATATGATACTTGATTGCGTGCCATTTTGCCACGTTCTGGGACTAGGTTACAGCAAATGCGGTAAATGTGAACCAGTCTCACAACCAAACTCCCAAAATAATATAATAAATATCTTTCATTACAATTTTACAATGAAATGGAGTCATTGATTTTTCCACCGAGAAAATATTTTAAAGAATTAATCGAAAGTTATTGGTTTAGCAAGTCACTCTTTTAAAGGTGTAAATTTTTTAAATTTTTGCTCAAAGATAGATAGAAAGTTGGAATCGATAAAAATGTTAGGAATGAAAAAGAAAATGAGCGTATTTTTAACTTGACCAAGACTTTATTATAGATATTAGAGATACTTTGCCACACTTCCAACAACAAAAAAATCAAACAGACAAGGATAGATTATTTTTCACACAATTAACTGTGTTTAATTGTTTGGCAGAGCCACACTACCCACTGTATGACTCTTACTTACTCTAATTCGTTGTCTAGCAGTTGAACTGGTTGCAAAACACATTTGCTGTAACCTTTGCTGTATAGAAAATCAATTACCAAAATTACCACCCCGATCGAAAATCAAAACACTAACAAAAGTTGGGAGAATAAATCTGATCAAAATAGCTTATAACTAGAGAATGACGACGAAGAGTGCATAGGTACTTGTGTATTGTTCAATATATGTATGTATGATGTATGTACTGTGGAAATGAAACTATCGGGTCAACTCACAGATGAATCGCTTACCTTTGTCCATGGATGGGCAGTGATTTGGGGAAATCGGAATTCGCTGAAAAAAATAATAAACATGAATCTCTTGTAATCTTTATACCAAATTGTATAATAAATGGCAAAGCTTACGTGTAATTGGGATTCATTTCCCTGATCTGCTCCCTGGTTGGCGTCCCCAAGACTTTAATGATCTCCACCAACTGATCAACGCCTGAATCACCGGGGAAGATGGGTTGACCCAGCAGCAACTCCGCCAACACACAACCAGCACTCCAGACATCTAAAGTTAAACAGGTAAAGATTCAAACAAGCGTTAAAACTTAATCACATAGATTATTCATTATTAATAAGTTTCTCGGTTACAAATTATGATAACTATGTAATTAGTAATTAAATTAAGTGATCGTACCAATTTTGGTGGTATAATCAATAGCACCAAATATGAGTTCAGGGGCTCGGTAGTATCTGAAGAAATAAAATGGAAAATGATTAACATAACATAAGATTATTTTATAAATTGAGAATAGCAATTTGGCTTTAGCTCATGACAAGAGAGAAGATAACAAAACTTCACTCAATTACGAATCGATAAAGGTAAATTAGCAAATAATAGAAATAATTTAAAACCATGTTACTCGTTACTCTTAACGTAAAACTGTCAGTTGATTAGAATACCTTACCTTTTCACCACTGGAGAACAAAGGCAGACATGAAAAAGAAGAAACAAACATTATACGTGTCCTCCATCAAAGATATCATTATTTTCGCATGAAATAAAACTATGCACACAAATCATGCTTACCTGGAGTAGAAAAAGAATTTGAGCTTCACTATGTTACAATGTTCTAAACGTCTCATAATCTGCAATTCACGGTTCTGTAAGATAAAATATTATGATGTATTAAATTCAATAATACAAACGGTAAATACACACAATGCTAAATTATTAAACGCAATGTAGGTTTACGTTTTCTAGTATATTATATTATATAGGTTATATTCTTTACCTTAAATCGTTTATCTTGGAGGACTTTTTTAATCGCCACTAGTTCGCCAGTGTCGCATAGTTTGGCCTGATATACAACACCGAAGCTTCCATTTCCTATTGGTTTCGTGTCCGTATAACGGATTTCCTGTGGTCGATCTGGTCCAGCTCCTGGAGTGGCAATTACTGTAGTCACTTTCCCACCATCTGATGAAACTATTAATTTAGAAAAAAATATTAACACATTAGGAAAAACATGAAAACAACTTTGCAGATAAAATTAATTTGAAACTATTCTCCAACGAATTACATAAAAAATTCAAAAGAAACTTACTTGATGTCCGCTGGTCTGTTGAGGACCCCGTTCTTTGTCGACTACTCATTCTAACTATTTACTGATTGCAAGATTAATTTGTGTAATCACTTAAAACTTAAGTAGGAAGAGAAGCGAAGGCTACTTGTGGCCAGAAAAAAAGCTATCTGAACAATCTTTACCTAAAATTCCTCAGTACTTCTAATTCTAAAGCTGATAAAGAACGGAGATAAAAAATCGATTTGGCAAGGTTTGATTTGCAAACGTTCTTCTTTAAAAAATACCAATCCTTTGGATTATCCTCTTAGGAAAAATTGATAATTAATTAAATTTAAACAATCTCCAGTAGAAACTTGGATGATGACGAAACAATCCTCTTGAAGCAGATGGTGTTGGAAAATGCCACCGCTATAATACGGGCAACATCTTGGTTGCCCGTTTAAATAGATTGTCTCGATGCCTCTCACAACATCGAGTATTTACTGTTGTAGAGGGTTACCGCAGCTTTTCAGCTATTAGTATTAGATCCAAATTAAAATTAAAAAACTGTTATGTTCTTTGAAATATATAGGAAATATTGATCGCGAATTCTTTACTGTTGTGTCCTCATTATTTAAAAAACGAACAAATATGTTAAAACTTTCACCACGAACTGCATGCGTAGTTGTGTAGTAGATTAGAAAACCTGAAATAAAAAAGGAGACAATGAGACAAAAGGTAATTAACAATTTAGCCTCCTCTTTTGCAACTGAATTTAAAGTTAAGTAACTTTCAGCTACAAAAATTAAAAATGACGTTTTGCACAATACAACGGCAGATAAGGCATAAAGTTAATAATCTATTCGAGCTACATTAAAACATTGACCTATGGTCAGTGATGATAAAACTACCAAATACACGAGAGTAATCTGTGTAGTTGTAGTAGTAGACAAGACAAGACACCTGTAAAAATAACCTATGATCCTTCCAATTTACGTTTAATATAAACATATGATATCATTCCCCAGTTTAATTAAATTTATCAGCAATGCTGCTTTTACAACATGTAGATGTAGTGGGCCGAATAAAAGAATGTTATAATATAATGCGATCTATGATCCTTATGTGGATGACGGTGCGGTTGGTGATATTTTCCTCCATGCGCTCATTAAGTTTAAATCATAAATGGACTGAGTCAAAGGAGGCTTTTGCATTCATAATCATAATTAATACTAATATGCACTACATTCAAAGAATATTTTCTTTACTAAACCCTGAGCGAATTTATAATAAAGATCTGTGCATTTAAGATTCATTCCATATCGTTCAGTTCATCGTAGTAAGACATGTAGGAAAGCTCTTTCTTTACCAATTTATCATAATCCTAATAAAAGTCATGAATGTGTTAATTTTACTTATAAAGAGGCATTTTAACATAATAATATTATGCTTGTAGTGCAATCGATCCATCAGGGCCGACCTTATGTTTTGTATTCGTGTGAATATTGAATATTCTATCCACCCAATCGTCATTATTCATTGTATCATAAAAATACATCATTTTATTATTAATGTTGCGTGAGTAGGATAACCACGTTGATAATCAATATACCAAAGTAATCAGCGATACATTCATATTTCTACTCTTGAACTCTTCTCTGATCTGTCTCCAAATTAAACCCTCTAAATGCAGTGCACAATGTTAATATTAAAGATTATGATATAGCATGCTTAAAACATGACAAAAACAAAGGCTCTTTTTTCGTTTCCTAATTATTTCCTTCCATGCATGATGCACTCAGTTCCATTTCCAATTGAGCGAAGCCATTATATTACTATTACTAGTATTACTACCAGCATATATCACTTTTTTACTGCGCACTTTAATTGACGTGGTTGTTGTTAGCCGTGACTACATCTATTTCCTTCCGAACACTTCCTGATCAAGCCAGATGTCAATGTTATGCTGTTAAAGGTTTCGGACCTTTGACAAGAAAGAAGAATTCTATGAATAAGTTCAAGACTTTAACTGGAGTCAGCTTGCCAATTAAAGAATAAGCTAATGATAAGTTTTAACAAAGGATCTACAAGCAAGCAAGTTCAAAGTTCCTTCCTGATTCCTAATTAGAAAAGCAAGAAACTACTGAACATCTGATATAATACTTTCTCCACAAGAGACCAATCAACAATTTTCGCATTATTCAATATCTTATCAGCTGCTTTCTTAAATTTGAAATTTAGAAAGAACTGTTGTAATTTAATTTACTGGCACCCCTTCCCTTTAACTGTTAGCGACCTCCAAGAACAAAAATATTTTATTAAAATCACAAAATCACATGCTTACCATTTCATTTTTGACGAAACATTAATTTGTCCGTTTTAATTAATCACTCGCACTCTCTCCCTCCAAAAAAAAACTTTCTAAAAATCACTACTTTTACTCCATTTTGTAATAAACTTTTTGTCAACTAAAATCTGAAATCCAGAGATGCGTATTTGACTCGACTCACAGAAGCCCGTCCTCCGCCCTCAAACAGCCAATTAATTGTTTCCTTTTCTCCAAAATAAAAAATAAACGCAGCGTTTAATTTCAATTAATAAAAATGTCTTTTTCGCAAAACGAAGATTTTTTTCTTTTTTTTTGCTTCCACACAGCTCACACCACACTCAACATTCAATTCTTTATTAAACCATCATCAACCATACCTCACTCTCATCTCATCATCATCATTCTTCTCTTGCCTGCCAGTGCCACCACCATCACTATTCCAAAACTTTTCTTCACTTCTTTTTCTTACTTTACTACCCTATTATATCTCTCTTTTTTAAGTTTTCTTCTTATTACTTCCCTTCCTTATTTTTTCTTTTTAAAAATCTCCTTTTGCCTGTTATTAAACAGTGTTTGCTGATTGCTGCTGTTGTACTTTACTTTTTAAAAAGATGTCTTGTTACTTGTTAGTACTTTTATTTTACTGCTGATGTGATATGTGTGCACTTTTTTATTACACGAAAGAGGTGGTCAGCTCAGCAGCTAAAAAGCACACACACAGGCAACTCAGTCAAGTCACTTATTCGCATTCGTCGTGTCGTCATCATCATCATTCTTTCTAATCATCGATGAGTTGAGTTGAGTTGAACTGTGTTGTATACCTATGCAATAGAAGCAGCATTCAGTTTAGCACATTCACTTACTTCTTTTTTTAGGTACATAATTGCAACTTTACAAAAGGCAGAATTTGTATCACACCGTGATCATCAACAGCAACATCATCATCATCCTATTATATCCTATCATCAAGTATGTATACAAGAGGAGAGAGAACGAGAAACAGCAGCAGCAAGCAAAAAGCATTCATTCAATGATTCGATTCAAGTCAACTTGTATTTTTAAGGATAAAAAATAGTACATTACATACTAAAGATTGAATTGAGAGGAGAAGAGAAAATCTGTGATACTGATGTGATGTGAGAAAAGGATGGTTTGATGATGATGAGGATGAGGAGAGAGGACACGATATTGATGATGATGATTATAATACTTTGTACTTCATAGAACTAGAACTACAGAGGAAAACAGCAGCAGAAGAGAGCTCTTTTTGTTGGAAGCTCTCTCTCGATCTACTTCATTTTATAATGCTTGTTCAAGTTTTCTTTTTTGTGGTAAATGTATTGTGTGGGGTCTGTACCTCTGCCTATTTTCCTAGTTCTCTTTATGTAAAGAAAATCTAACGAGGAGAATGAGTATGATAATGATGAGTATTGAGGATGAGGAGAGAGGGCACGATATTGATGATGATGATTATAATACTTTGTACTTCATAGAACTAGAACTACAGAGGAAAACAGCAGCAGAAGAGAGCTCTTTTTGTTGGAAGTTCTCTCTCGATCTACTTCATTTTACTTGTTCAAGTTTTCTTGTTTGTGGTAAATGTATTGTGTGGGGTCTGTACTCTGTACCTCTGCCTATTTTCCTAGTTCTCTTTATGTAAAGAAAATCTAACGAGGAGAATGAGTATGATAATGATGAGTACAGTACGAGTTTTTATTATAGGTTCAGTTCTCATGTATAAAGTCCAATATTAAAAGTGGATGTCTTCAGTTCACTACTTTCTTCCATTCCCGTTCTTTGCTGCAGCTGCGCTATATTACATGAAGAAGAAGAAACAGAAGGAGAATGAGTGGATTGGGCTTTAAGAATTGGGAATAGGATAGGGATAAGGGAGGGATATAGTTTTTCCTCACTTCTGTTCTTCTCTGCTGTTGTTTCGTCTCTTCTTTACACTTTTGTCTTAAACTGAAAATCTGTTGGATCGTCTTCTGTTTGTTCTTAGCTATGTACATTTCAGCAGCATTTCTATGATTCCAATATTTCCTCCGCAAAACAGAGAAGCCTTTGTTCATTCTCACACACTACACGGGCGATGATATTTTAATATAAAATATACATTTCCTACACTATACTATATATATTATTTCCATCCATCCTTTTTATGCACATATTCTTGAAAAATCTATGCAAGAATACGGCTTTTTGGATAGCTTTTATGGTTGGCCTGAGAGTGGAGATAGAAGCGGTGTGGTATAGGTAGAGGGAGAAGTTGATATGGACGGACGAACGAACCTACGTAACTTTAACAGAAAAGAATACGCAGAAAAATATACAGAGAGGAATTCTCTTTCTCGTCACAAGTCCACAACACACACATCCCCATTCCCACAGAAGTTTTTTATGCATAAAAAAGAATATCGAATTTACTTGCTTTTGGTCAACTTCATATCATCATCACTACCTACCACCACCATACCAGTCCACCACACCAAAAAAGAAAAAACCAACCAACCAACAAAAGTATCCTTCAAGTATTTTTCTAGTGCCATAGTCGTATGAAATGAATATGTACGAGTATGCATGCTCTTTGGCGAAGGACTTTTATGTATTTACGTAGTAGTATCTCCTCGGGTCGCCGTCGCCGCGCCGTATAAAATTCATGCAGAGAAGGAACATTATTTCAGAGTTTCAGAAGATATGTTGAAGTTAAAACTGCACACAGAAGAGAGGAAGCTAAAAACTAATCTAGTTCAGTTCACTTCGCGTTCTCTTCGCGCATTCTGCCTCTTTCCCACCTACATTTTTGGATTTGCATGCATATTTTCAAACCAACATAACATGTGCATGAGTAAATACGAAGAAAAGAAAGAAAATTCACGTTCATTCGCATGATAATACTTTGAACTATGAAGCAGAGCCAAACTTTTGTGGCAAATCGGCAGCAACAGCATAGCAGCAGCAGCAGCCAGCCCCGGCCCTTCTAGCTTCATACGCAATGACAAAGTAAAATCGGAAGTGGAGCTGCATAGGAGAAAAACAGCATGAACGTAGATATCTCATTTTATATAACGCAGCAATAAAGTTTTATTGCTAAATGATGGCACATTACAGCTATAGAGCTTTAATATCCTAGTACATATACGGATGAAGGATAAATGAGTGCAACTCTTCTACTCACTATTAATAAGCATGAAAAGTCTAATCTTTGCATTGCAATAGTTTGCGCAGAGTGAAGCATTAGAGGGGATATGTGAGATTTGGAATGTTTCGCAAAATGTGGAATCCTTATCCATATTTCAGCGATTCCAATTAATGTATGAGAAGTTTACTTGTGCAGTGCACTATTAGTAAACCCTAGCCGTATCTATGCAATACACACCTTTTTATTTCATGAGGAGCTCTTTTGCAAGATCCAAAGAGCCTGATTTGATTAGTCTGATTAACGTAAGTAAAAGAGGAAAGAAAGAAGCATTCTGTTTCTGCTACTTACAGTTACAAAATCTTTCAGTTTATCGCTGGATTGCTGCTGAGAGAGAGTGAAAAAGTACTTTTGGGAACG
>JAHZNJ010001627.1:0-16389 GCA_027744475.1 Lepidocyrtus cf. sotoi NNG-2020 | reverse complement strand
ATTTCTCTCACTGAAAGGGCCGGAAATGCTACTAAGCATTATTGATCATGAAGAATTTCCTGTTGTCTCTGCTGCAGTTCCGATCATAAATGTACAAAATTAAACGTACACATCTCTTGTCTTATCTGCATCTCTGAAAACTATTTTTTTTAATTACAATTATGTATTTTTTAATTAATGTGTAATTTTAGGTAGCCTGCTCAAATCCAACCTTGGGAGACGAATTGTTGAAATTAGGCTTGCTAAAAGCAATGTGGAAAAGATCAGACTTAATTAGCAGGAATGGGCCTTGTAAGAACAACGTTGCGTCATGCTATATGGGTTTTATTTTTATTAGGAACTTATGTTTCTTTTTTTCAAATTACTTAGATTAAATGAACACAAAAATGATAACAAGTTTTGTTTTATTGTAAAGTGAGAGCTGCCTTTGATCGATTGGTTTCCGTCAACCTCACCTTAAAATACGCACTTGTTGGTCACTTAAGCCCGTTCGAAACAGTTGAAAGTGGATTCTGTGATATCGGTGGGCTGAAGTTAATTGATGATCTGAAATTACCAACGGATTATACATGGGAAGGAAGAAAACGTAATGAGAAAGTCCTCATGCTGATCATGGGAGAATCAAAACTAGATGAAGAAGTTGTCCAAAATAATGTAGCAATATANAATGAGAAAGTCCTCATGCTGATCATGGGAGAATCAAAACTAGATGAAGAAGTTGTCCAAAATAATGTAGCAATATAATAATTAATTATTACTTTCATATTACACAACGATTTTGCCACCAAATGCATTTAAATTAGGTTTACCTGACTTACTTTTAACTGTAGCCAATCTTAGGACAGGGTGAAAGTGCAGTCAATGATATAATCAGCAGCATAACATCTAGCAAAGAAAGCTTTGATAACGAGTTTGAAATGGTTGATACGATTGCAAAAGCCGTTAGCGACCGTTTTGGTGGCCCATTAGATAAATGGAGGGTATATAAATTTAAGTTTGAGTTAAAACAGAAAGCTAACTTAATTAACAGCAGTAACTTAACCTTTATTGTTTGATTTTTTTATTTAGGTGACTGCAAATACTGAAGATCTTGAGATTGAGGCTCTCCAAAATCAGTCGAGCTCCGTTATCGTGCCTGTCACTTCCCTTACAACTGGAAGTTACCGCAGTCGAGCTCTAGTATTCAAAGCAGTATGTGATGCCTGTGGAGTCCCTTGCTCATTGGAAACTGCGGATTATAAAAAAGCCTGGAATGTTGTTCTGTTACGACCAGACGAAGACTACGTAATAAAAAGAGATTTTAACCATATTCTTTTAAAAGTCAAACAACCTTTGCGTCTTTAAATGAGATAATCAACATAATACGTGTTATGTATTTAATATTGTTCTTCTAGATGTCATGTACATGCGTGGAAGGCAGCAATCGGTGTGATAAAACTTTCGTTTACACGGAAAACTTGAGGAAATATGTTGTGGACCTTGTTTTTTCAGCCTGGTCTCGTCTTGCTTGCGGATTATAAAAAAGCCTGGAATGTTGTTCTGTTACGACCAGACGAAGACTACGTAATAAAAAGAGATTTTTAACCATATTCTTTCAAAAGTCAGACAATCTTTGCATCTTTAAATAACATAATCAACATAATATTACGTCTTATGTATTTAATATTGTTCCTCTAGATGTCATGTACATGCGTGGAAGGCAGCAATCGGTGTGATAAAACTTTCGTTTACACGGAAAACTTGAGGAAATATGTTGTGGACCTTGTTTTTCAGCCTGGTCTCGTCTTGCCCCTAGGGTCCTTTGAAGCAGAAACTTACATGTCAGCTAACTAACTGATGAATTGATTGATTCTATGAAATTATGAATGAATGATTTATTTATGAAAAGCATATTTTATTTAATTAACTTTAATGCTGTTTTTGTACGTTGCCGTATAGTAAACAAGAGTAGAATAGTGGGAAAATCGTAATCGTGTAGTCTCAGACTTCTGTGTTTGTTGTGTGGATGAACAAAGCACATACCAAAATTATTTGCTAAAAAATATTTGGCTCATATGACATGGCACATGATCATCAAAAAAGCTCATTTTTCTATAGCCTTTCTTTGCTTCCTCCTCGACATTGACATCTCATCTCATCATTCACATGGCACACTTTCTTTCGATTTCGATCTTCTTGCATATAAATTAATCTTCGTATATCTCACGTATCCCATAACTTGTAACAGGGAAAAGCGGTTGCATGCTCCACCAGTAGTGTGTTTACTTGTTTACAATTTTCAGAGAATGAAGACAATAGTTTTGTTCTGTAGTATCGCGTGTTCTTTGAATCAGAAGACTTTAATAGAGTAATAATAATAGTGTCAATAAAGAATGTATCGAAGTGCAGCACCGGTCTTTAGACACAATTCTTCCAGTTTAGTCTCATTGATAAGTTGCAGGTCTCTGTATACTTTTAAGTCAAGTAGTGCAGCATGGAGAAGTCACACCCACATCAGCTGCTGTTCGGATCCTTCATTAAGCACCTTAAGAAATGTTCGTCAACGACAGAATTATAAACTTCCTGTTCCTTCTATATCGTCTTCTCAGTTGCTGCAACCATTTCACAGCGGAAATGTAAGCAGAGGTTTACTCACTCCTCAGGATGATGTCACTTTCTGGGGAAGAACTTTAAGACGACTAGGATTTACGGAATTGCCCAGGAGTGTATGAGCAAATATTTTTATTGATTCAATCAACAATTTGATTGTCCATTTATTTAAAACTTTTCAAGAATGTTTTATTGTTTCATTCGACATGTATATTTTATTATATTTTTGCTTTTAACAGCTTTTAAAAAAATGCGGATACCTTATCTATGTGCAGATTGCGGATGAGTTGGACTATCTGAAATTCTTTAAATGTACAATTTATTTATTTAAAACCCCATTGCAATACTTTTCTGTTTTACATTTATCATTTAATTGCGTTTAGTCTCTTTAACATACATTGAATAATTGCTATTGTTGTTTTAGGTTGTAACCTTCCTGACACGTACGCTTCATGGTATTCTGTTGTGGAGTTGCACATTTGGCTCTTATCTGCACGGCTAATGCAGGACGAAAATGAGGGGAAAATCGTTCGGAACGCTCTCATTAATGCGTTTTTTGAAGATAATGAAACGAAAAGCAAGAAACTAGAAGGGGCTTTAATGTCGGCTCGCAAGCGAGAGATGAAAATGTTGGGTGAACAATTCTATGCCGCTTTGATTAGCTATGATGAGGGATTACTAGGAGATGATTACATTCTAGCCGGTATGCTTAATTTTGTTTTTTATTGTTCAGAAATATATTTAATCCTATTAGTCTTGTACAGAAAGCGGCAAGTGACTTGCTTTAATTTATTGAAACAATAACTGTAAAAATACAATTGCAGGAGCATTATGGAGAAGGTTTATGCGTGGGAATTTGAACTCTCCTGTCATTCAGCCCCAGCAACTGGATCCTGACAAACACGGGGAGTTAGTGGATAAAGTTAAGGCATTAGAAATGCTTGTAATGTATGTAAGATCTCAATTTTATATGCTAAATCAATTAAGCAGGGAGCAACTGATTCGAAAAAGAGCTATTAAGTGGGCTCCCTTTGATGAGACACTTTTCCAATTAACTAGTCGAATGGAAAATGCATCTTCTAGCAAATCTCTTAAAAGAGAAGCAGTCAAAATTAGATAGTAGCAAACAGATTAATTAATTTTTGTTCATGTTTTTGTACTAGTTTTGGTTTCTTAATAAAATAGTAAAGATTAAGCAGTAGTTCTTATAGTTGTTAGTCTTTCAATACATTTGTAACAGGTGGATGGATACTTACTTAGACATAATTCCAATGTCAAAACGCGTTTGGTTTTATTTAAAAGTAATTTTAAAATAAATTATTTTCCAGCAACTTCAACTGAGACCAATAAATCTTCTTAAATCAATAAACATTCATTTTATTTGATAATTTAATGCTTACTTACATAAATACTTTATAACTTTACGTACGTAACTTTTTACGAGTATGTAACTGCGATATGCGCTTCGACGATATCAGTGAAAAAATATAATGTGTTTCAGGTATAAAAATTATTTTATCTGATTCTTATAAAACCACCTATTACCTTACAATTAGTATCTTTCACACAATTGCTTAACATGATAAGTACAGTAATTGAAAAATAACACAATAATTATGATTTTATTATACATATTTGATTTCAATAATTTTGAAAAATTAAATGCATATGTAACGCGAGCTCAATTGATTGGTCGATTTAGTTTTCTTAAATTAGTATTACAACAATTCGTACACTTGGTAGCCTTCAATTACTTGAACATTAATTAACCCAGCTTCCAAAATAAATTACGTCAATCCATTATATTCAATAAACTGTTCTTCGTAACTGAACTGACTAACCACAATTTGCTAAAAGAACCTTTCCCTTTAAAAAACGTATGTAGCATTACTAGCGCACTAAAATTATCACGAATGTGCGAATATCCCTCAATAATTTAATTTACTTAATATATTATTACATAATAAATAATATCTGAAATCGTTTGCTCTGTCTGTTCAGTTTACTACCACCAAGAAGTGGATTCTACCAGAAAGTACAAGTACATTTACTCTTTTCTTACCCCTATTTCCAAAGTTTAAAAAAATAATTATTTTGAGCTAAACACGACACTCATGCAAGAAGCATGCTTGAAAATAACACATAAAACTTTTAATTCTGTTATTGAGAGATTATACTTATTTCTCAATTCTTTATGATACGCCAGTAATTAACTTTCCGTTCTCCTTAGTTCAAATTGTCGAGTTCGAGAATAAACTGCTCTACTGCTTTTGCGAGTACGTGGTTTGACCGAACTACGGAGATTGAATGGCTTCAGTTTTGGTTTGAAACAACCGTCTTTGAGCTAAACAAAATAAAACAAAACCATTAAAACATTAAAGCAATCGCAAAGCCATTTATTTATAGCCGATTTGCAGTTTGTTTCAGCTATTTGTACAAAGCGATAGAAAGACTGTGACATTGAGTGAAAGACGCAAACAATAAAACAAGCAACGTTTGTGGCTGTAACTGTAACCGGGATGTAAGTTAAATGTCATCCACAAATATGCAGAATTGTCTTCCATCCGCTGGACAAAATTGAACTATTTTCTATTTTGGTTTCTAGTTTTAACGGCAATTGCATTTGCATACTACTGTACAGGATAAAAATTAGCATATTATTGTACAGCAGCAAAGTTAGTCATTTTTACGGTAAAAGCTTACGTGCATTTGATATTTATTCTAAGCTTTTTCAAGATCAAAGGTCATGAGCTGAACACATTCAAATAATTGAAGACTGTACAAGAAATAATGCATAGATTAATAAATATGTATTATGTACAAATTAACATACAACAATTAAAATTAAAGATAAACTGTACAATTTCAATTTAATCGATGAACAAGAACTTAAACAAACACAATGGAAGAAACAGAGACAACTTCGAACAAGTTCACTAAAGCGAAATAAAATAATAGCGATAGCGATGATCAGGACTGGTTTACGTAAAAGTAACGAAACATCAACTCACCGAAGTGGATACACTGCCGTTAATAGTTTCGCTATTTTTATCGTTTGCGTTTGTCTTGTGCTTTGCTTCACGTAATCTTATTGTTTTAGGGTTCTTCTGCAACTTGAGAGATGCTCTCTTTTTTACGACAGCAGAAGATAAAGCTCCTGCAGAAACAATCCTTTTGACTCGTTTGGTTTCATCAGCGACACGCTTCAACTCATTATTACTATGATTATTATTAAGAATCTTTACTCCTGGCTGGCTAACATCACAATTTAACACTCCCTCGGTGCCATTTAGATCTAGAATATTTGAATTAGTAGGCTCTGTTGTAGTAACTGTACTAGGAGGAGGATTTTCATTTTTGTACTGTTTGTTATTGTTAACTTCTGATGTCCCATTTGATTTTGAAAGAATACTTGGTTGCTGAGTTAAACTCTTTTTCTTCTTTTTCATCGGTTTGCCTTGGGATAGCTTTGATTTTCTGGACACGACGCTGACATTGTTACCATCATTATTTGCTGTTAGGGAGGGGCCATTTAGTAATTTTTCGGGTGGTTTAGAAAAGTCATTCCGTGCTGATATCCTGATTTTTTCCTCCTGTGGTCGATTATCTCTTAGAAACGCGTAGTTGATAACTCCATTGCACATGGCTAAGTGCATAGACATTTCATGATGCGTACAAAAGCTAGTAGAGCATCTTTTGCAGGTCAAAACTTTCTTCTCATTTTTGCTGTCGTCACTGTTGCAGGAATCAAATTTCATGTATTTCAATTTGATTTTCTTTACTGGTGACAAGGGAAGATTTCGCTTCAATTTCAATGGGCTTTGAATTGGAGATCTGCTAGATTTGAAGCTTGCAGTTGATGCGGAAGAGTAAGAATTGACAGGGACTCTCGATTCAACCGGTTTACCATTTACTAAAGAATAAGTTTACAATAAATGAATTCTTTTTGTTGTAATGAAATATCTGTATTGTATATTGCATTTAATCTTACCATAATGTGGACATGAATGCTCATGTTGACAAAGTGCCTTCTCAGAATTAAACACGGCTTTACCTGTTCGAAACATTTGAACGAAAAATTAACAAATACTTCACAAATAAATAACTTTAGTGTAAAAAATGAGAGCAGTATTTTGCTTTATACACATACACGCTTTGCAGGGAAACGAATTTTGGTTCTGAGAATTCAATTTAGCAGTTAACTTTGACACAATAGCTTCTATTCCTTTAGCTGTTCCAGTACACATCACTTTTCCGTCAGGTCCCAAAACTGCTGTATCCCGAGGAGCAGTTTCTACTAGGTTCGCATGCGCACTATTAATATCACAATTGGACGGATCTGTAGTTATTCGCTGTTGTAAAGCTATCATTCCTTCAGCAGTTTCAAGTAATGGTTTCAATTGAAGGCGAATACAGCTATCATCGGAAGGAGTGGACGAAGGATCATCTGAATCAGAATGGGTAGTACTGCACTTCTGGGCTTTTTCGGCTATTTCACTGTAGAAGTCCGTCACTGATCTACTATTCGAATCGGTGCATGGATCATCATCCAGTAATAAAGCTGGATCTACTTCATATTCTATATTATAACGTGTATCACTGGTTTGAATCAGGTTTGATAAGCCGACACACCACGTAGAGTCGAACGACTTTTTACAGTAATTTAATTTATGCGTAATAAAGTTGGGGATGGACCGAAACAGATTTCGGCACACACGGCATTCCACAATATAGTCACATTCTTCCATTAGGATTCTTTGTACCTAAAAGATTATTCATTCGAATTAAATTTTATAACGATGATGAACGCTCCATTAACTTGTGCCAACAATCCGTATGAAGTAGGTAATTCTGTTACTCACCCTCGGTGTTCCATTTGTTACAGCCTTTTGAAGTGACGCAAATCCACTCAACCTTACGTCGTACGGAAAGTTAAGCTGAGATCTATCTGTAACATTTTTGGTTTTCCCGTTTCCAGGCTGAGCCTTACTTCCTCCCTGGGTGCCTGGAGGTCGAGCATTAGCAGTGGGTGAGGTCTTCATTATTGGTCTGGTTGTAGAACGAAGACAATCCACTTTGGTGCAATTCGTAGTGCTTGATGATTTGTAATTTTGAGAGCGTCCCATTTTTACATTTGGTTTTGCAGTAGAAACCAATGCAAGCTACTTAATGTGCCGAATTGTGATCTGTGGTGTGAGAAAAATCAATAAGATTAAGTATTTACAATTCGGTGTTATTTACGGTATTTAACTTCTTGAGCTGAGAGTAAAATTAAAAACCTTCAAGATTTTATTTTATTTCGGCATAGGGTCTTGCTTGAAAATCTCTGCTTCATTTTCAGTTTCAGTGTAATTGGATTGCTCTTGTGGCCTCCTTCTTGGTCCGTGGATATTTGATATGGGCACGTCAATTCACTACAAGACTTTCAGACCATTAAACCAATTAATAAAAATAGGTATTCCAGATAAAAAGATCGTTTATCTCGGTAACTAACTAATAAATAACAGACTATAAAATACCTCTCAAATACCTATTAAATGCTCAGAAGCTCCATGGATTAAGCTTCCTCTGGTTATATAGTCATCATCAGTTAGTGCAATACTATAATGAAATCTTAAATAAAAAATAACCTTTTAAAAAGACGAAATGTGATCATAACATAATAGAATGAACACAACCACAAAATCATAAATTCAGACCTACATTTAACGTCCCAGTGCAACAAATAATCCTTCCGATGATCCTTATATTGTATAAAGCCAGCTTTCTCTGCTTCTCCGGAGTCATAAATTGGGAAGTCGAATGGTAATCAAACAAGTCGGTCCAAGTCCGACTCTTTCTGTCTGACGTCTGGTTCTGGTACCTTCTGCCTATATCTGTTGATTTTCAAAGAATGTGCATTTAATTTTTAAACATAAATATAATTTTTAAAACCATAACTAGTGTTATCATAACATAACCAATTCGAAAATGTATACCTGAATAAAAAAGTCCTCGAATACTCTAATCCCTTACACAATAAATCGACAATCACCAAAAGCATGTATGGAACCTTCAAAATACACTTAACCTTAACACTAGTTAACTAGGCTGCGTTACCCCAAAATTAATTATATTGCAAGAAACGGAATGCAGTACCTGCGAATCAAACCAAAAACAGAACTTAAATGCAAAAAGAAAAACTGGCTGACTCGCAGTCACAAAAACAGCCCAACAGTAATCCTGTGAGCCCACCAAGCTGATGAGAATCACTACACTGCTACGCATTCTTCTGTACTGAAACTGAAACTTAATGCATGTAATGTTACGTGCGATGATGGTGGTTAGCTTTAGCTCATGAATCTTTTGTGTCTTCTTGTTGCTTCTCTCATCATCACTCACCGACTCGAATTCCTTCTTTCTTTTCTCATATAATTTGTATACATGTAGCCACAATAGCCAGTTGTTCTTTTAGCTGCTCTTTTCAGTTTTGCAGTTTTATCATTTAAGTTAGTTTATAAAACGTCTATACTCTGTAGTACTGCTATTGTACTACTTCGCTTCTCATTTCTCATAATCACAATCAAAAGCAAACTGTTCATAAGAAGAAAGTATGATAAAATGATAATGCAATATGCAATATAGTTGATCCGTCGGACAAGTTTATTATAGCTGCTCGTACGAAATTATTTTCTTCTGCTGTCCGACGCAGTTGTTGCTGCGATATAATACAATATTATAGTGGCGAATGGCGATGTTCTATAAAGATTTGATAATTATTTTCGGTCTGCTTGCGAGAGTAGGAATAGACAAATGAGTATTATGAGAGTGAGGAGTAAACCCTATAAAACTTTGCGTTCTTGAACCAAAGATCCCTTAGCTTTTAATTAGGTATGTAATAAAATAAAAAATACTGAAAGATTTTCGAAGATCTATTTGCCTTTCATCAATAATATAATACAAGATTTTGCTAAACCTGTTAGAAAGCAATTTGATGTAAATATTAATAATATACAAGTTACAAAATCCGTCTTCGGGCAAGGCTAATGTGCAGAACCTTCCATGTTTGAAGATCTGCCAGATATCTTTTTCATTTCATTTCAATATTATTTAATTAAAAACTACCAAATAGCTTACAGTTATTAATCAGTCTATACCAAATAGTTTAAGAAGTTAAAATTAAAACCTTACAATTTAAACTAAACTCTATTCAAAACACAAAACCTCAGCACCCAATACAAACACATAGCCTTTGTCGTTAGATGACAATGATATTGATATTGATACACTGAAAGTGACTAGCTTCTTCCATAATTCAAGAAAACAAAACAAAAGGAAAAGTTGGAAGTGCTCATTTTTAAAAAAAATAAATGCAAGCCAAATACTTTAAAATAAAATATTCTATTCTCGCTTAACTTGTAAATAATACAAAATTATGTATCGCACCTTAAATTCTTAAGCTATGTAGTAAAAGTAAATCCGTTAATTAAAAATTTAAGCTTAGCTAACCTTCCACATTAGGCTGCTAATACCTCAAGGATCAAACCATTAGA
This sequence comes from Lepidocyrtus cf. sotoi NNG-2020, assembly GCA_027744475.1. Classification (NCBI taxonomy): domain Eukaryota; kingdom Metazoa; phylum Arthropoda; class Collembola; order Entomobryomorpha; family Entomobryidae; genus Lepidocyrtus; species Lepidocyrtus cf. sotoi NNG-2020. The sequence continues at coordinate 6,268 of JAHZNJ010001627.1, read as the reverse complement.
TGCTACAAAAAGGATTAAATTAAAACTGAAATAAATTGCTGTTACTGCATAATAATAACACGTATAGTGATAATGATGAACCATTGATGTCTTCAGTATGAAATCGCCTTCCATTCGTAAAACACCGCGGTGACTCAATTGGTTTTTCTGATGAACGCTTACCTAAAAAATTAAAATTACAACTTGACAATAATGAACTTTCATTTCAATTTCATAGAACTTGAGATTAATTATACATAATAATATATGGATTTAATGATCAAACTTTTAACTACCTTATTAAATATTCGCCTCAAAATATCAACTTTTTGCTTTTATGACTAAAAATATTATGTTAGGTAAAAATACAACAAATAATGAGAAAAACTTCGTTTTTTAAATTGCAATTTACAGCTATTTAATTTAATTGTTTTCAATCACTAGACTTTTCCCCAACATGTCATATAAGGTTCGTGAGTAATCAAAATGAAACAGAGTAAAACAGAGAGGAAAGAAGAAGGCTAAACTAAAGTTTTTAACTGCGGAGCGGAAGAAAGCGCGTGGAAACGTCAGGTAACTACCCGGTGAAACAAGTACATATTGAATATCAGCCGCCGCTTGATTGCCAGCATTCGAGATTGATTCTGCATAAATTACTCGGAGATTTAATAGCGATTTTCCAGGGGTGCAGCCAGATTTCGAAAGACAATAACCCTAGTAGAACAAAATCATAAGTATGTAGTAATTAAATCTACTATTATTTATTATGTACAATTGTACACAGTATGTAATCGTTTAGATTTAGATCATGACTAATTTTTAATAACTTACCTCAACTATACATGCAATCAGCCGATGAATCAATTCTAAAATCAATAATTCGGAAGATAATGTAAACGCTAAATCGTACAAAGATGAAATCCTAATTTCAGCATCTTGCTGCTGAAACGATGATAAATCAATGTTGTCGAAATCTCTAAAAGAAGGTAAATAAACGATCAGTCTTGACATCATAGGTAGTTAAGTTAATTTTACGTTTTAAACCATATCGATTCCCTTACATTATATCAAAATTATCCACAATCGAAAAGGTTACAATAAGTTTGACGATCATAAGTATCACGAAATCAATAAGTTCAGCCAGCAGTCGTTTCCAAATCGGTGCAATTTTTACAAGAGCCAACTGAGTTCCAGTCCTTTGTTGCTGATTGTTTGCTAGAGAGATCAGATTAGAATAAATCTAACTCAATCAATTAATTACAAGCAGACCCGGTACAAAAACAACTATTTTCAAATGGCCACGCAGACATTTAAATGTTTTATTTACCTTGATTAGCGAACACGTTAAAGTTAATTCTGAGGCCAGGTGGTAACTGTTGGCGCCCTTGTTGTTGCTGAGTACGTGATCCTAATTCTGGACCGGGTCCACCCACGTATTGCTGATTCAATGCAGTGAAATAGGCGGAAATGGCCAGCGTGCGGTGCCAATAGCATTTCCATAACCATGTTTCCAGTTGTTTGCAGTATTCAGAATTCGGAGAAGTTAAAGAAGATCCACCGCTAGCTTCCGGATTGGTTGCATTTGTATTTGAACTTGAAGTGGAAGACGACTGAGAATTGTCGGGGTCTCCATTTGTGGAAGCATGTGGTTTTCTCCTCCTTTCATCTCCCTCTCCATTTACAAGACCTTCACCGTCCATCTCAATTTCTGTCATTCCAAGATAAAATTGTTTAATCAAATCAAGTGATTTTGTCATTTAAAGAAAACCCTATTAAAATGACGTCAACGTCACTTGTTCTGGTTTCGAAATGAAAGAAACGAAAAAGTCGCCGTTTGTTTTATTTTGTTATCGAATCGGTTTTTCAAAGTCAAATTCATATTTTTAAAGAGTTCATTAGTAACGATGATGGTCCTTTCTGACCAAAGAGTAAGAAACATAACAAATCAAATATTGGAATTAATTTGTTTTGCATACCGAGTAAACAGCTGACACTGACTAGATGCTAGCTAGATATTAGACACTACTAGATGACTTCAAATAATTTTTTATTTAAGCAAAACGAAATCAACGCTGATGTCAGATGCCATTTCAGTGGTTCATTTTGTCGAATTTTTGATCAATTATAAAATTAAAAATTTTACGGCCTTTTCTGCTATAGAATTATTTAATTAACGAAATGGTGACTAATTTATCAACAATTAACTCATCCGAAGTATAAATAAGACCAATATGTACAGCACATCACACTGAACGCCACTTTTATTTAATTATTGTTAGATAGACATAGGTATTTTATTAATATTATGAACTTAGACTTACTTGAATTAATTTTTAACCTTCATTCATTTTTAAAATGTTTAAATGTTTAGAGGATTTTAGGAAGCACTAAAAGCACGGAATCTAAGCTGTCGAAGTGTCGAGTTGCACAAAACATAAACAAACAGATGAACAAGAATAGTACATACTACAAATACATGTGTATTTAGAACACCTTTACACTTCCCTCTGCAGGGTGGAAACCATCAGCAAATTCTATGCGAATGGGCGAATTGGTGTGTAAAAAATAATCGCATGCATCCTTTTCTTCTCGTTCGGCTCCTTTCTTGCGTTTGCACTTTGCAGTTTTAGCTTTTTGAAGAGTCTTTTTCTGCAAATGAAACGGCATCATCAAGTGCCACACTGCCAAAATGCGGCTGTTCTGTTGCATGAATTGTTTGTTTAACGTAACGTTGTTGTACAACACAATATTTATTATGCAATACTACAAATTATGTAGTATGTAGCTGATTTCGTTAAAATAATTACTTTTTTTATTATATACTACGCATGCCGCATGCCCAATTAGTTTAATCGTTTTTGTTTTATTGTTAAGAATGAGGAGAGACAGTTATGGAGTGAATTTGATGTCTCGTAGACAAAATCATTCGGGTTTGGATTTTGAATTAGTTTATTTTGGAGAATCAAAAGAAGCAGGAAAGGCAATCAGCAAATTGGACACCAACAACAGCTACAGAATTTATGTTTTATCATAGTTTAACCTGGGTAAAGGATAGTACAATTGTGGTTTAACGAAATCGTGCCCCACCCCACTACATTGGAGAAACTCGGCAAACTATTTTGCTTGGGCAAGAATAATGCTTTTTATTGTAATATTTTCGTATTTGTAATGTTATAAACTTTAACTTGGGCATTTTACATGGACATGTACCTATAGTAGGTATTATATTTATTCATTCATATCAATTTATTAAACATACACATCCACAATATAAAATTTTATGATAAATTATATTATATTACATTTATTATAAAATATGTTATACTCACAAGCTTTACTCAATCAGACACATAAATGACTTAGGTTTTAGCTTTTTTCAATTTCTTGTTACTTCCATAATATAAACTGGACGAGATCCCGATCAATTGAGGCTTAGTTTTTTATTTTAGTTTAACACATATATTACTTTCTTTCTTTTGTCAAAAAGCTAATTAAATCTTAAAGTACTACATAATATATGTTTGTTTCAAACTGTAAAATTATTAGGTATTCAGAGACTAGTATGGTGATCAGAGTCATTAGTTTTAACGATCCGTGTTTTAGGAAATTCCTGTTTGTTTTCCTCCTCCTCCGCCTTGCTATCATCTACTTTAAGTAATTGTACTTCCTTTACCAACTCATCATACATTGCATGAAATTCAACCAGGTCCTGTTGCAGTCTTTCAATAGATCGGTGCAAGTGAAGCTTTTCTCTGAAAGAAAGCAAGAAAGTTTGTTTAGTCACATATAATAGCAATCAAAATATCTTGATTGACATGTCTTGTGTATTAAGTTTTATTTAACAATTTATCTGAATTCCTTTACTATAATTATACTTACTCTCTTTCTATTGTAATTGTTCGTTGTGCTTCATCAAGGAGTTTGGTTAGCAGGTGAACGTCTGCTGCTGTCGACATTGAAGATTCATTATTATTTGCAGGATTTTGTTGGTCATCGCATGAATCTGTTTGAGTCCCTGACGTTTTCGTTTCGGGCTTGGGAGCAACATTTCCACCACTTAACTCTTTTAACTGAGTTCTCAAAGCGAGCGAAGTTGCTCCAGCTCAGATTTCTGCAAAAGAAATTTTCAATTGTATCGATCATTCATTTTGATGCTCACAAGTTCACAACAGCAGATAATGCCGATTATTCCGTCATGACCTGAAACATTCATTTTATGCTAAACTTACCTGACTCTGGCTTTGAACTGAATGATGAGTCTCTGAATGTCTGATAAGACCAGCACTGCTGTTACTTCTTTCAGGAAATTCAATGTCATCCTCATCGTCGTCACAAAACACTTGCGATTTTGGACGCGGATGGTGGTGGTGATGATGGAAATGGTGAGAGTCTCCCATTTTAAAGATTTACTTTAATTACTAAAAACTTATACCACAAATTAAAAGGATCGACACCTATTTTGTGTGACGTGACAGGTCTTCTGGTAGTGCTACAATGCTATAAATTAACGTTTTTGATGTTTTATGTACACAATGCAAAATTTACAAAACTTCCAAATGTTTACTAGTGAAAGTTACATACCTAATCATAGAAAACTTCGGGAATAAATTTTACTTTATCTTTAAGGGGTTTTCAGACTCATTTTGAATCGAAGCAGATGATGACTTATATGAAGGTGAAATAAGCTTGTATACATTGCATTCGCTGGCTTTTGTTATGGATTTCATTTTCTTTTCAATAATGTACGTGGGTAGCCTATGTAAAGTGCAAACCTTCATAACAGTAACACGTTTCAAATACAAACTGACTGGACTAGTACTTCCTCCACGTACACTCCGTAAACAACACCGACTGAATGCATGAAGTTGTGATATTATTGGCCAACCCTTTTCCTTTTTCTCTCCTTTTTTGTTTTTCTCATTTACTACGTTTTCAGAATTTGGGTTCGAAAGAAATGCTTTGCTTTATAATGTATTGAATTGAAAGAGTTTTCAAGCTAGCAAAAATGCAATTTTCTCATGACTGACAGACAAGCAATCTTTTTTATATTTTCTGACTCTGACTTATTTTTGGAATCGGTTTGAGTTATTCACTTCGTCTATAACTTTCTACGCCAGGTAGTGACAATTTTAGCTGGACGGAATCTCAGTGTGCCCCATTTAATGAAAAAATCTCATGAAAATATTAGCCATCAGAACAAAATGTACTTTTTAAAAATAAATTTATTTTACATTGAAAGAAACAACATAGCAAACATTAATTTAAATTACATTTTTAAAGAGTCGCACTTGCAACTTGAACGTTGCTTACTTGCAGTTAGTTAAAAAGTATTTACATACGTCTATAATCTAATCTAATGGATACGTGTGTGCGTATTTTTATTATCTTGGCGAATAGTCATTTATTCTCGATTGCATTAATGACACATTTTTAAAATGCTGAATGGCATGAAGACAAATTAAATTTATAATTATTATTGGGAAAACCCACGTAGGTATACTCCATTGTATACCTAAATACTCTGACAAAGGGCAGACTATTTGTAGTTCCTCTTTCCTGATCAACTAAGGCTTCCAAAGAAGAAAACACTGCTCCAGGCTCCAGCTATCCGGATTGCGTATTTTTATTATCTTGGCGAATAGTCATTTATTCTCGTTTGCATTAATGACACATTTTTAAAATGCTGAATGGCATGAAGACAAATTAAGTTTATAATTATTAGTGGGAAAACCAACGTAGGTATACTCCATTCTATACCTAAATACTCTGACAAAGGGCATGCTATTTGTAGTTCCTCTTTCCTGATCAACTAAGGCTTCCAAAGAAGAAAACACTGCTCCAGGCTCCAGCTATCCGGATTTCCCCATGTATTGTAAATGATTATCATGAAAGTTTGATAAGAACACAACACGAGGTGATATTAAAGTTTTGAGATCATTGTTCATTTCATTACACCCCACTCCACTTTATGTGAGCCTTTTGATCCAGATTTAGCTGCTACTTTGCACAAAAATTCTCGGGTGAAGCACAACAGCATTTTGGTGGATAAAATCAATGTCACTTGCAGATCTTCGGCTGATATGATGTGGCCTAATAAAATCCGCTGGCGGAGCTATTCTCACGATGTTGGCTGAATCGTGGTTTGAAGGCAAAGCCAAAACTGTTTTGAAAACAAAAAAAAAAGATTTTGAAATATAAATTTGATAGAGAAAGGAGTTTTTATGGACATAAGTTAGTTAACTCACGTTCTTGACTTGTGACAGTCCACCCAGCAAATCTTGACGAATGT
>JAHZNJ010001626.1:0-14149 GCA_027744475.1 Lepidocyrtus cf. sotoi NNG-2020 | reverse complement strand
CTTCGCCGAAAGATGCATAAAGAGGTGCGTTATGGGAAGTCTCCTTATCCCAAGATCCGTGATAATCGTAACACATAAGATGGATTTGATCTAAAAGCTTCCCTAACTGTTTTATTTCATAACCTTGCTCAGCAGTGGATTTTGCTGGGCCTAAGGCTGCTGTCAACATTAAACCGTGCCTGTCAAATGGCTCTCTCAATTCCTACGAAGAACAAAAACATACTTTTTACAAAATGCTGACCCATAGCATAGGATTGATATGTCTTTTAAAAATTATGCTCGTACCTCGACCAATTTAGTGAATGTTTGCTTATCTTCCACTCTTCCCCCTCGACTTCCAGGAAACTCCCAATCTAAGTCTAATCCATCGAAGCCATGATCACTGAAAAGTTTGAAGAATTATCAGTGACATTTTGTGCACGAAATTTGTACATACACGAAAAAATCGAAGAAACATGCTGAGCTGATTTAAATAAAAGTACTTACGTAATAAGTTTCAATGCAGAATCAATAAATTTTTTCCTAAGCTTTGGGTTAGATGCCATATCAGAATACTTTTTCGATCCTTCGTTCCAACCACCCACAGCTAACAAAACTTTGAGGTGGTGATTGGTTTGCTTAAGCTTCGTAAACTTGTTGTAATAATCTAAAATATTTACCGAATTATCAAAATATATTCATCATCCATAAATAATATATTCCAAAACGCTTGCTTTTTGCTATATTCCATACCATGACCTCCTCCACTTTCTGGAGCGTATAAATCCAGCCAAGGATCTAAAGGCTTCATTTCATACGTCACATTGTCTAATCCAGCAAACCCGTAGATAAGATGGGTGCAAAGGGTCGGGTCAATGTTATCAACTTCATATTTTCCTTCATTCTTCCGATAGAAGGCCCATGTGCCAACATAGCAGACGACAACTTTTTCGTGAGACAATACGGCTAAAATAAATATTCCATACAATCATTAAATTTTACCCTTTTACATTTAACCTACTTTTTGGTATGTATTGTAAAACAACTTACTAGCTTGTCTTTCTTCCCCCACAAAACCCAAGGAAACATCAGTCGGAATAGCTGAGGGGTCTGTCGATAAACTCAAACTACACATAATCACCACCACTAATGTTCCAATCCAAATTGGAATATCATTCGTCGAACTATTTCGACGAGGCATATTTTTATCGCTTCGCAGGGCGTCGCGTGACTATTATTATCGTTCTTTCAAAATTTGTAAACAGCTTTAAATGCCTTGCGGATTACAGACTACATCTGCTGTATAAACGGTTTTTGGAACTAGTTTCAATGGAATATTTCAATCACCCAACTTTTGCAGCCAAGTTCCAGTCCAATATTCTTGGAAATTAAATTTAAAAAACAAACAAAAAACTAATATTAAGCCAATTAGATAATTCCTCACTTTGCAGTAGCCTTCGTTCAAGTAAACATTTTAACCTAGCGGATTGGCTCATTGTAAAATAACATGAGTAAGCAAGCACCATTAAACGCGTGAATGTAACCACGCATTGTTGTAGCAGCTTTCCTTTCACATTCTACATTGCATTGTATTAAAAAAGGGATTGGGATATTGGGAATACTCGAAATACCTTGTAAATTAGTATGCTGATTCTTTTTTTTACATTGTTATCGTTAGTTGGGTTTGCAACTTGCAACGCTACAATATGCCTGCGGAAAAGTGCTTTCTGTTTTAAAAAAAGTGATAATCACGATCACAAACAATGCATCCTACAAGATATAACAACAACAGCAACGCCAGCACACACAACGCAATAATAATGTTTGCTGAGCACAGTACGAGTAAATGTATAGTTTCTTGAAGATAATTCTGCAGCAACAGAGCGAGCGGCACGAGGGAGTGCGAGTGCAGGAGTGGAATTTTTAACAATGGAAAAGGGCCTACGTTTTCATAGTCAATCCTTAGCTCCTTTTATCACTGAATTTATAAATAAAAGAGCATTATTTGATCAGTACAGTTTTTGTTGTAATACTTATGCTTATGCATGCTCCACAGGTATGTTTTCTACCCACCAATATCAGAGGTAGTTAAATAAGCTAGTCACTACTCGTGTTCTTTAAGCTGTTTTGACAAGGTCGATGTTGATATTATATTGAAGGATCCAAAATTCCAAAGTAAATTGAGTTCTTGTTATTATAGGTACCTTTTGATGATGTTGATGGAATGGAAGACTACATCTTTAGCAAGCAAAGGTATTGTTGGGGCCTGGAAATTATGTATATGCGTATTCGATAGATTGTGACTGTGACACAGAAGACAAAAATTTTTATGTATTGTGTGAAATGCAAATAGAAATGTAATGATCATACTTTTATTAAAGTGTCCAGCTTTTAGCAGACTTTACAAAAAACATCTTCCACTCAATCACTCACTCACAACCACGAACCATACAGATTTCTCTTACTTATCTTGCCATGCTAACAAACGTGGAAGGATTCAATGCAGCTTATTGTGCATTGTTAAAGAAGGTAAGAAATAGAAGTATTAGATTAGTTTTACTTTTCGTGTCACACCACATCATCACAGAAATGGGATCATTCTGAACTCTGAAGAAATTGCTAATAGCATCATTGCTAATAGTATCTATCTATTCCCCTTGAATAGCACCAGCACCAGCAAACAAATATATGCGTTATCCTTGTTTTTTTAAATAAAAAATTAACCATTTTCTTTCAGACAATTCTCTGCGGTCAACTAGCATTAAAGCTAAATGCTGATGTGTATAGTATAAAATTATTTCATGTCTTTAATATTAATTTTATCCAAGCATGTTACATGTGCTTGAGACGTGGGTTTTTATCGATTCCATTCCAGGAATAAATGCTGGAAGCTTCATTTGTCATCATTAAACATCAATGAAAACAATGCAATTATAGATTAGACTTGGGAAGCGACCACACCCAACCAAAGACCAAAACTTATCACCACAGTATAAATGAATTCGGTTTAAAAAAAGTAATTGCAGAATTTCTTACTCATGATGAACGACAAATTGTCATGGATCTCCTCTACCCCTGTTCTACCGACGAATAATCATTTGCATATTTTACAGAATCCTCTTGACGCATTATTTTTTTGTACGATTTTTGGTTGCTGCCACTTTTACATCCATGTGTCATCATCAATGCTATCGATAGTGCTCAAAATAAATTGAGAATTAAATAGCTTATCACTGGTACTCTTCTTGAAGTATGGCAAAAGTTGTTGTGGTTCATAAGAAAAAGGAAATAGTTGTAGAGGAAGAAGAATTTGAGCCAGTTATTCCTATCCTTAAACCTGAGCCTATTGTGATTCACCCAGAACCTGAGCCTGAGGTCATTGAAATAGTAACCGTAGAAGTGGAATTGGTCAAGCCTGATGATTTGCCGTGGCGTTCTCCAGCTAGCCAAAAATTTAACTGCAAAACCTGTTGTAAAGAATGTGTCGCTTGTAAGCACTTCCCAGTCTGCTGTAATCTTCCGTTGGTGACATCTTTCCAACTCCTTCTAGTGCTTGACATGGTATGTCTGTCATGGGCACCTTAATGTCTATATTTTTAAAATGATCAGCCAAGAGGTATGAAGGCCTAGTGATGAAAATATGCATTGTGTGAATTTAAAAAATTAAGAGAAAATGAATTTAAAATGTTTATCCAGCTAATAGCTTCGCTAATTATCGGTGGTTGGCTATGGCTCCATAAGTATGACCCTCTACACGAAAGAGTTCGATATGCTTTTAGTACTTATTCTGGCAATACCTCTCAGCTCCAGTCCTTTGAAACTAATCCAAGTTCAACTACCAAGACACCTAATGCAGATATACATGTAGACCTAAGCGTTTTTGCGGAAGCGACAACAGTTAGGGGAATACGTTTATTTCCTGACAGTGTTGATGAACACGGCGAAGCCCTTGTGTACACCAAAATAGTATATAACAGTTTAGACTACCAACAACAAATCGAAGAAGGATGTGGAGAAAATTATTACGTGAATCATCTATTTGATCTCAATTTAAATCGAACACAGACTCTTTTTAGTAAACATTGAATACTGTACTACTTTTTAAATAAAATATTTACATTCCTTAAAAATTGTAAATGAATCCATTCATTTTGAGATTCGGTTGTTTTTGCAGGCGAAATAATCTACGCAAATTATATTTCGGAGTTCCTGGAAATCTTTATAGATGCTTCTTTTCTTTGCTCGACTTGTTGTTTTGTAGGTAAACCTTTTTACTACAAACTGTACAAACTTTCCTTTTCCTAAAAAATATATTTATGATTAAGTTATTCACAATTTAATTAATTAGTCATTCTTTCCTTCTTTGTCTTTGTTCAATTTCAGTTCGTTTATACTTCTGCAAGGGGCTTTGTTATTATTACATGGTTTTTAGAAATTGGACCGATTGTGATCAAGCTTTGGGTCGTCGTGGCAAGTAGAAGTCACAGTCTATGCATATTTCAGTATGGTTTCGGACCCCATATCAGAGCGCTGGATCTGTTAACTTGTTGTTATCTTCTACCATTGATGCTCTTTAGAGTGTACAAAATTGTTGTATTTTGTTATTTTATCCATTCCTTATTTACGAAATCTGGAAGGCTTGTGCACTGGACTAAAGTTCAAGGAGTCACTGTGATGGAGTACCAAGAACGACATAGGGAACGTCTAAAAATGTTTGGAGATGGAAATGATAGTAGCTCTGATGCTGATTGAAAATAAATAAAACCAATTTAATATGATCCAACGCTCCAAAATTACTTTTGCATATTAATCAAACCTTGGGTAATGGGTACGGTACAATGCTGTATTTCTTGTAGTTCTGGCATCACGTTGCTTTCTTCGTAGTTGTGCAGTATTATTTTTGTCAAAAATTGTATGTATAAGGGTAACAGTTACAAAATACATAGCATCATGTTCAAACAGCAATAATAATATTTCATGTCAAACAAATTGAAATTTCAAAACCCTCTTATCAAAAAACCTATTGTACTTTAACCAAAAACAGACTAGCAACTAACAAAAATAGATTTACGAAGTTATAAAACGTGTTCTGCGGCATCTTTCAAAGTTTTACTTGGAAAATTTAAAGGAAATCGATTACGAGAATTGAGATAAGCAAATAATTTATGAGGCGTTTCTGAAACATAACCCGTCCGCTTGAAATGTTCTTTAATTCAAAGCCATGTTTATAAAGACAATCCGAAAGCATATCTAATTTTCATTTTACAAAAGGAGCTGTATTTGTAAGGGTGTAGATTGCTAAATTGTGTAAATATATTTTAGTTAATAAATAAATAAATAAATAAACCAATGATCCCTTTCCTTTGTTTGTAACTCTGTTAGGATGAGGTCATAAGAGAATACTTATCATCATCATCGAGCATCGTCATACACCATCTCAAAATCAGTACCTGTCACGATCGCGATTCTACGTCTCATCATTTTCATCTTAAATCAACTCTCTGCTTGTTGAACCTTTGACTCTTTTTATTTGCTCAGGAAGATTAAAAGCGAAAGTTGAAGTTGATTCGTCCTTCTTGCTTGCATTTCACTCGACCCACCAGAAAATTTGATGGAAATGGAATTAGAGGTGTTTAGGTAGACTGATAGTAGTGGGGCTCATATCTAATTATTGTTGGATGATATCACAATCATCACAACAAGTGAATCTACAATACAATGCCGGAAGGGTTTCATTCTCATCTCTTGCACTTTATCCTCGAACGAAAGTATCTTTTTCATGAAAATCCACTTAAAACGATTTTGTCAACAAAGCTTGTTCTCCACTCACCACACGTCATCACACGCCTAAAAGGATCACTGTCTGCACTCATTGTTGCAGCATTCTTGTTAAAAATGGTTTACACGGACTAACGAAAGAACAGTTTTCCGCTTTCCGTGCCAAGGTAAAAAGGGCTCACAAAGAGATTATGATGAGTTTTCACACAAATGTTTGCACAGCAGCAGCCATGAAACGCTAATAAAAATAGTGAAAGCAGACGTGGTCGTGTAGAAGAAAAATTAAATCTTCTGCCGAATCGTGTGCTATTATAAGACGGTAAATGATAAAACCCCTTTGTTCGTAATTCGTTCTGCATAAAATAAAATGATAGCATTTTTCGTGTCTCTATCTTGTTTTTACAAGAACTCCACAAAACATAAAAGTAGATTACCGACAGCAACAGTCAGTCTGAACAGCGAGAGGGCTTACTCCAGTAGTAGGATGGAGTATGCTTTCTAATAATTTTTAGTTTGGCTGTGCTTTTTTTGCCAAAACTCCTGCTATATACTGAAAAGGCTTTTCTTATTCTATGAAATTACAAGATAAAATCCTTCATGCTGTACAAACAGCTTTCGGCTCATTCCGTGCATGTTTATCGATCACGAATACTCTCATACATTTTCCTACATAAGGAGACTTGCCGTTTATTGTGGCAACTTTTTTGGAACTTTAGTACCAATTTGGAATTTATGCCATGAATGAGCTGTTGGTAGTACTTTCTCTTTTCCAAAGATCCACAGTGGTTGTTGCACTCTGCAACCTGCGTTCCAGTTCCAGGTCTTTACAACGGGTAAACTGAGAAAGTAGAAAAGCATGGAAAATTCTCCGGCATATTCCAGCTGTATCTGTAGAATTGGATAGAATAAATACAAAACTCAAGCTTGTCAATATATGGGTCAGTTTTCTCCGACTCCAGAATATACCTATCGTATTAACTTTCAGTGAATCCACCCAGACCAAGTTTGGTACTATTTGGATGGTTTTGGGTGACTGTGTTTAGTCGTAAATGTGAGCAGCTGCAAGTGAAAAGTTAGAAAGAGTGGGGAAACCAGCGTGACTCTGACTCACAGAAAAAGAACTTTCTCTGCTACACAAGTGTGGTTTGGAATAAGTTTTTGTCTGGAAAGCAAAATAATACTACTTTCCTATTTGGATAGTAAGTCAAGGAATGGAGAAAGCTGACTGAGATTTATTTGTTCTCTCCACTTTACAGTACAATAGTTGGGTTTGTGCCCTAATTTTCTTGTTTTGATTGTGATATCCGATACTATTCGTAGCGAATTTTTGTCCGTTCTATTTTAACATAATAGCAACTTTATTTGAATCTTACAGGAGGCTTGTGACGATTATGTGGATATGATATCTCAAATTCGGGTTAATGCATAAAGGAATGATTTTTTGCAATGTTAACAAACAAATATTTAGTAACTTAAAAGATTTTTATGTGCTCCAAACATTTCATCGATTGAAACAAATTGCAAGCATAATACTGTACAAAATCGAATTTAATATGGACATTAGCTAAATGCTTATTAGAGACGAAGATTATTTAAAAGTGAAAACCCGAAGCTGGCTGACTTTTTATTACATTACCTGTTATGAGAGAAAAAGAAAATCGTAGCCGAGTTTAAAACGCAAGTAGTGATGTGTGAGTGAAATTACGCGGTATATTGCAACTTGCAACATTGCAAGCTACGCTGCGCTAATACAGTTGGAGGATTATTGATTAGAAATTAGAAGGCGGCGGCAATAGATCTACAGGTAATTTCTCATTTTTTATAAAGTTTTTTTTTAAAACTGAGCAAAAGTGCAAAAAAGAGAAAATATTAATGTTCATACGTGCTGTGACTTTAAAAAGGCAAGTATATAAAACTTTTACAGGTCATTATAAGGATTGCGTGAAAAAATGCCACGCACTAGGTGAATTTACTTCACACTTGAACTTGAATAGAAATCTGAAATCACCTACTAATGATTTTTCATGGTTCACTTCAAGTAGCCTTTAAGTAAGCAAGATGGTACTACGCGACCTTGACAATCTACATTTATGACTGCGACTGCGACTATAATGCGAGCATTTAATATGGCTTTCTTTTACATTAAAAACATGAAAGGAGTGAAGAATTTCCGTTTCCGTCAAATCCAATAGTTTGTTGTTCGCGAGGAGCATCGTGAAGGGCATGTAATTAAAGTCTGTCAATCCACATTGTAAAAGCACTTCAAATTAGTGTGGCAAATGGCAGTTTGTAACAAACATTAAGAAAATCATTCATGACATGGCAGCCGCTTTTAGAGAATTGGGAATGAAACAAAAGTTGCTAATTCTACATAATTCAATTACTGCAATGCGATTATATGTTGTAATTGTAATTAGTTATGATTAGTTTTTAATATTTGTTGTTGTTTCAAGAAAATAGTAACCAGTATACTAGTATGAAGAATCATAATTATTTTCTTGTAGTAGTTGTAGTACCTTCTTCAATCCTTACTACAAGAAGCCAAGCATCATTCTTAAAATATCTAATATAACAATACACATCATATTCATAAGTGTGCTTTTCTGCATAATATTGCATCGATACAATCTTTGAATCTTGATGACAAATTGACAACCGATACTTTTTCCTACTAAAAGAAGCACTACAAACAGAAAACCTTTGTGATTCTTGCCTTTGATCAACAATTTGCAGTAAAGTACTAATTAGTTATTGTAGTACCATTCAATTGTCTATCTATCGATTGTATTAACAAACAGTACAGGCTTACATGATTGAATACTGTAACTGGTTATACGTATTTTAATGCAACAAAGAAAAAGTACTGTAAGACAGAATTTGTCATTAAAGGAAGCATTAAAACTCACTTTTATCGTTCTTCTCTTTTAATTCTTTTCTTTACCAGAAGAAAGGATTACTTCACCGAATGAAAACTTACTGTTAGATATAATTTATTTTCTTCGATAAAAGTTAATATGATCGACATCCATTATTTTCCATTAAATTTTAATTTATTATGCTTTTATATATTTCTTTGTATGTAGTTCTTTATCATTATTCATAGTTAAATATTCAATCAAATCATAGAAAGTGCAGCGATCACTTTTGCATAGATCGCATTTTATGATCGTTGTAGAAAGTGTGGGTGAAAATGCCATATTCTAATTCTAGAGCTTCTTGAGACAAACTAATAATATTTTCTCATTTTAAAGCTGTAGATCACTTTCCTTGATTCCTAAAACAGTATAACTAGAAAGGAATTTTTGGGCTTTCTATTTATTTTCTCCTTCTCTGACGAAAGGATAAACAATCCTCAGGAATGTAATGCCGATTGTCGATTATTAGTTTGAAAAATTAAAGTTTCAATATGTAAGTATGTAATTTGTTATGCGTGCTTCAATTAGATTGGATTTAGAAAAGTTCTTTGTTTCAAACATATATACGAGTACATATATAGAGTGGGAAGAAAAGGTATTTCGATTTTATGGGTTTTCAGCCAACGCTTCTGCACATTGTTTTATAGAATAGATATTGCTTCCTCCTTCAATCGTATTGTATTCATTTTTGACAAAAATACATACACATACATAATTAAGGTACTTGCCGTTGCCACCACGTTACCATTACCACGAAGTCCCACATTGTCAGAATAACTGCAATTTGTACTTCTTTGTTAGTAAAAACTTCATTCCTTGTAAGTCAGTCAGTAGTAGTACCGAACAATTCAATGATAATGATTGATGATTCAAAGAATAAAGCAGCCAAATAAGTAAAGCTTTATCATAAGAATTCAAAAAATAACGGACTTCAATTGGTACTTTGCCCCTTGAGAAGTCGTCAACAACCTCTTTTTTAAACCTCTGCAATTTGCTCTGAATTAAATTGCTGCATAATAGTACAAATTACCTCCCTTCCCTACGTGCGAATTTGGTCTTTCAAGGTTTTGTCAGGCTAACAATGATGGTCAATCGCTTATAAACAAGTAACGTTTCACAGATAAGTGCGTTGGAATCAAAATGTCAGTTTGAGTGCTAAATTAAACAAGCTAATGTTTATTAATTTGTAAAGTTTGTAAATTGATGTGATGCAAATGCAGTTATTTAAGTGAAAGTGAGAAATCAGATCTAAAATTATAACTTACATTTATTGGGGAAATAAAAATGTTTGTGGATCAGACTTTTCAAAAGGCTGATCTAGTTAATTCGTCCAATTGGCTGATAGATATTGACTTCATGATTTCTCCTACATACTGATTAATTACACACAGTACATATGACAGAGTACATGTTTGTAGAATATTAAAAGTAAAGATTCCTAAATCTCTATTCCACAATCCTCAAAATCCAAGTGCTATTATTAAAAAATATTATAATACCAAAGCGTTTATGTTGGCGTTGGCTGCTGATAAAGTTGAGAAATGGTAGTTCTTTTCCGTTAATAATGCGAATTTCAAAACAAATCTACACAAGAAAACTATGTTTAATCTTATTTAAAATTATAATAAAATATTTGCATTATGTAGGATGGCAGATTACGACATGAGCGACGTCAGTTTGAGTGAGTCCTGGGCTGATGCTCAGGCGGATACACCGACCATGGGTGAAGGCCATTCCGGTTCAGAGGTAAGAAACTAATTTCGTTGCTAAATATTTTATAAACTATTGGGACGAGGAGAAAACCATAGAATTTCCATTAGAATAGAATCGTGACTCAATCGGTGAAAGAGAGAAAATAAAGTTAAGATTAAAAACAAAATTGGAGTTTGCGTGGTTTTTGGATGATTTATTTTATTTTACATCAACAGAAAATCAAAAGGAAGTAATAAGTAATAAACATACATTTATACTATCACATCTTCATCAGTATCAACCATACATTATGGAGATCTCTTCGAAATCTGAGAAAAACAAGCACAAAAGTGCATTCTGAAAGTCACATTCATTCACAAAGCTCGGTCGTAATCCTTTTTAATTTTCTGAACACATTCAAAAACCAAAATATTACGCGGAAAAATAACATTGTTTTAAAGTAATTACATTCATAATTGATTCATTACTTATACTATCTCAACTAAATGGTGTATTTCGTGTAAGCAATATAAAAATAGGGATAGTAGAAAAGAAATAAATTAATTAAATTACAATTGTTTAATTTATCATATGTGCGGTCCAGTCCGACGAACAAATCAAATAATTAAAATTACCTAAATTATCTTAGAAAAAGTACAGGAGAGGAGAAACTAAAAACGCTCTGCCTGACACTTAATGAAATTACATGTTTTATTTAATAATTGAAATTACAATAATTACGCCCCCAGACGGTCGGCATCACCCCTAATTCTATATGCTAGTCTCAAGTCCTTGGCCATCAATGTTACCCGATTTGAGTGTAATGTAACCAAGTATGAGTCTTCTAAAATTCCAATAATATACGCCTCCGCTGCTTCATGTAACGCTTTGATAGCGAGTGCTTTATACCGTAGTTCATTACATCCGGTCACATCCACTGTTACCTGTTTGACCAATCTGCCAAATGTTGCTGCAGGGATCAGTAGGTTTACAGATTTCTGCAATCTGTGTATTTCGGTAAGGTATCTTGGTGGCGGCTTATATCTTGGAGGTTTGTTGGTTCGTCTGCCTTGCCTAGCACTCGGTAAAGGGACTGGTCGACGGGCTGGAGGATTCTGCCGGCTCGCGGAGGAAGCCTAAGAGGAAGGGTCAAAACAATAGACAAAATTTAGTTGCTTATACTTGCCACTGTCAGAATGTTAGTAATTGACAATTTAATTAGAAATAGCGTTTTAAAAATGAGTAAATACATTGGACATAATTATACATAATGTATGTACAACAGTACATACTCTAGCTCCTCTGCAGCCTTAAGCAGATGAGTTTACCTTACCCGAGTTCGATTTCCTGGTGTATTTGGCGATGGTGAAGAAGCAGGAGATGGTGATGAAGGCACTGCTGATGATGGTTTACTACTTGTCCTTCTTGTAGCTAAAGCTCGAGAACCCCTAAAAGGTTTAAATTTAAAAAAAAAATTAAATGTAATCATGTGTTAATGTTGACCTCTTGCTGCGTCTTGCATTTTGTACACAAAGTCAAAATAAACATGCAAAAATTGCAAAATACCATTTATACTGGACAATTAAAGTAAAACAACTTATAAAATTTAGCTTCTAATCCAAACCTAAGCAAACTTTGAACTTACGCTGTTGTAGATCCACGTTTGCTTCCTTTTCCGGACTTTGGATTCCTTTTCGCCATTTTTATTTTATTGACTTAACTTTTAACTAATCAAAACTAAAACTTAAGTCACTTGTCACTAAATGTAGTTGTTCAAAATTAAAAATGTTATTCTGTTCTAGTTTCAAATATCAATTTATTACGGATTTGTTCACTTCACGAGAAATGTCAGTTTCGTCTNTAGTTGTTCAAAATTAAAAATGTTATTCTGTTCTAGTTTCAAATATCAATTTATTACGGATTTGTTCACTTCACGAGAAATGTCAGTTTCGTCTGAGTAAATAAAAAATTAACTTGTACTAAAGACTTGTCTTGTGACTTGTTGTTCGTGAGATTGAGGAGAGGGGAGAAATCATTCTTCTTTTCTGTTTTTTATTTCTTCAACGCAACATAATATAGTGCTATATAGATGCTTTCGCGCTCAACGGTTTTCTTGAAAAATGTAAGCAAGCATGTTGTTGTTTTCTCCAATATAATAGCTGTCTATGCATAAAGTAGATTTTTGTTCTTGGTTTGGATTTTGGATTTTGATGCTATTTGCTGCTGTGAAATTGTGAATGCACCATGCTGTGCTGCAGTTGCAGATGATGCTTGCTGCTTGTCAGTAAATTCACCCTCTCTACTCTGCACTCTACACACTACACACTCACTCTGCTCTGCGTCTGCAGTACTACTCTAGTACATTGCAGAATTGCAGTGCATTAATAGCAGTAAAACATTTTCGTTGCAAGTTGCAATTAGATTTCGAATACCGATCGTTTGTTTGACCCTTTTTGCTTTGTTTTGGTAGATTTGGGATTCTTTTACCTTTCTTTTTTATCGTTTTCTTATATTTCTGCTGGAATCTGACTGTTTTGCATTGCATTGGGTAAAATTACAACAACGCGACACTTTTCTATTGCATGGGCATGGCTTTGGTGGCGTATGCTGGTTTTGTTGTTCTAATTTGCATTATTCAAGTCATTTTTCGAAGTAAAACCACCTAAACTAAACCAAACGAAAAAAATATGAAAAGCTAGAACACAAGCAATAAGATCGATAGATGGACAAACAAGCTTGCAAGTATGCAGTGTTCTATGAAACTTTTTACCTGAAATCGTCGTTTTCTCGTTTATTATATGCAGATTAATTTTGTTTGATTCATAGAAAAAATTGGGACGCGTGGATTGAAACAGGTACACTCGAAAATGTTTTGTTCTCTACCAACCCACAAAAAAGCGTTTCCCCTGAGATATGAGATGTGATTTGGTTGGAAACTGGGAGATTTTGGAATCTGTGTTATGTTGTTTTGATTCAGATAGATAATATGTTTCTTCCTAATTGACATTCCGCATTCGCACGCGTTACTTATTATATCATTCCTTCATTCCCATTTTCATTTCATGGAATTATAATGGAAAAGAAAAGGATTGTTTCGTGTGTTTTATGTGAGTGAGTAGACGAGCACGCACATTTTACTTCCTCAGATCTGTTCAGATTTTCGTTGAAGTAATGATAGGAAACACCTCTCGGGGAATATTTAAAATGTGATTTGTGTCAATTCAGTTTCAGTCCAAAAACAAAGCAACTCATGCTGTGATATCAAATATAACGGTCGGGTTATCTCTTTACAAAACCCATCTAGATGGGTAGAGTTGCCTAGTATTATACAGAATACAGGTGGATTTTAACATGCTCTTAAATGGGTATACGTTGGTGAGTAAGGACTAAAGCACCCCTGTTGTTCTGCTGTTCTTTGCAGATGCAGGTGCAGGTGTGGTGTAACATTATGGATGGATTATGTATTTAATACTTACGTAACGATATTTACAAAATCCTTTTGTTATTAGAAAATATTTTCTGTATGCTTTTGTTCAGGTATTTAGCACAATGAATTGTGTAGCTCATCATCTTTTTTCATAGTATTTGTATAAAATCAAACCGATTTCCTCTTTCTTTTACAACGTGATTTGATTTGATAATATCGTTTATTCATTTACTCCCATCATCCCATCACCTATTGAGTATTCAATTATCATATATTATGCACATATTATTCTATTCATATTCATGCAGCTACTATTACACTACTTCAAATCAAAGAGAATGTGTATATATTTTAGTTT
>JAHZNJ010001625.1:0-18463 GCA_027744475.1 Lepidocyrtus cf. sotoi NNG-2020 | reverse complement strand
AGCAAAACTTACTTAGAAGTAATACAAAGTAAGTTGTATTCGCTATTATTAAAAGGATTCCAAGTTACTTACATTAGTTACTATAAATAACTCGTAAGCAGTACCAAGC
This sequence comes from Lepidocyrtus cf. sotoi NNG-2020, assembly GCA_027744475.1. Lineage (NCBI taxonomy): Eukaryota > Metazoa > Arthropoda > Collembola > Entomobryomorpha > Entomobryidae > Lepidocyrtus > Lepidocyrtus cf. sotoi NNG-2020. The sequence goes on along the minus strand of JAHZNJ010001625.1, from coordinate 18,354 downwards.
AGCAGCCATTGCTTAGCTGCTAGCGCGTATGAAAGAGATTCCAAGTTATTTAGTTACTGCAAATAACTCGCTAGCACTACCAAGCAACAGCAACTGCTCAGCTGCCAACTGCAAAAAGAAGGATTTGTAGTTTCTTTTTTTCTCACGTGGCGCTAGGAGTTTTCGTGCCATCCGACAAACAAACAAACAAACAAACAAACAAACAAACAAACAAACAAACAAACAAACAGACCAGCGCTTTTAGTAATATAGATATTGCTTATGCTTCCCTATTGTTGAGTAATTTTCCTCACAATCATCATCATAATCATAATGGTCCTCCTCATCATCATTTCAACTTATCTTTCGTTTTCCAGAAAATTGAATGACACTAACTCCAACATTCTCATCTTCCCGATGATAACCGCTCGTTTAAGCCAAAGTAAGTAGGTAAGTAAGTACGGAGGGCAAAAGAAGACAATACTAAATGCACGCCCACTATTACTCACTCTTCAACAACGATATTATTATTATTTTCAAGCAAAGTAATGCAAGATGCTGCCAATGCCATGCCAAGCCACATGGATCTTTCCATGCATGTGTGTGTCTATCTATACATGTGCTCTAAGCTTCTGATTTCACCATTCATTTTCTCTCTTTATCTGTCATAATCCGCATATTGTGCTTTTCCAGAAAAGTTTGCAAGAGTGAATGAGTGTTCTACTTTTACAAAACTGTTCCATCAAAATCATAGCCTATAGCCTATAAAGCTAAAAGATAGAATAGAGAGAGAGAGAAAGTCTCATTTCTCATTTATTTATTTATCTTGATTCTTTCTCCATAGGATAGATATTATTATTATTGAATGTCATGAAATGTTATGACTTTTCACCTTTCTCTCACAATTCAATCTCTTTTCCACTCTCCTAACAAATAAAGCAAAGGCAAGTAAGTCATCGAGACTACTTCGACTAGTATACTGTGGTGGTTGGTGGTGAGGAGAGAGGGTGAATATTGGTAAACTATAAAGCTATAGAGAAGAAGGTTATCATTCATAAAACTTACGCTATAATATATTTTCAAAATTGACTCTCAAGTAAGTTTGCAAAATATGCATAAAAATTGGATGTAATGTTAAAAACTAGTCTTAGGAAGCCGAAAGGAAAGATAGAGAGGGTTAAAATTGAACGATTTTTATCACTTTTGTACATATAAACTACTCTACACATGATTTAAAACTTTTACTATTTGAACAGGAGAGAATAGGGTGGTGGTAAGAGAAGGAAGGAATGAAAGTAAAAAAGGGAAATAGGATTCAACCCATTCCGGCCCAGTTTACTTATTCATCTTCCGCTGAAATTGCTCAGGAAAATTGGGGAAATCCTGATTTTATTATTGTGGAGAAAAGCAAGAAAAATATAAGGGAATTCACTCACTAGAACAACTTTACAGTTCCGGATTCAACACTAAATTGGCAGTAATAAATATTATTTTGATAGCAAAACTACACATTTTTATTGCAGGTGAAAAAGAAAACTTTCAATCAAGCATTATTATTATTATTATTATCCTTCTTCTTGGAAGGACAAATTTAAAGAAGAGGAAAGGAGTTAGCTCCTCACTAACAATCTCTGAAGAAGATGATGCACATCAAGTGTATAACTTAAGACAATAAAGAGTCAGGAAATGAAAATTGAAATATACAAACACGAGGATCCCTGATCCTTCTAATTCTAACGATCTCTGGCTTTTTGATCTAAAAGATCTGAAGAAAAACGAATCCATCGAAAGGAGAAACAGATCAATTCAAAAATCTATTTGGAAAGGAAAGGGAATGAGATCATGCATGAACGTGATTGATTTACTATGGGAATGTTTACAACGCTGAAGCTGAACTGCATTGATGAATGATCACACAGGCCGTTTCTTGACATGAGCATAGTAGTACTTTTCGAAGGAACTCTTTTGTTGATTGATTAGTTTTGTTTTCAGTTAGGTTAGGTCGTCGTCGTCTTCCTCCTCCTTCTCCTTATCCTGATAGATTTCTGCATGATGTGGGTTTAGATTTTAGATAAAAGGAGAAGAAAATCTCTTTAAAAATAGATGAAGCTGTCAATGCCAAAGGGAGCGATGACCGTGAAATCCTATTTTAACTTTGGAGGACCATTAAAGAACCTTTAATAAAAATAATAATGCTTTTTGAAAGGTGCAGAAAAATTTATTTATCAAATTACGTTATTTAACGGAAAGGAAGGTAACTTTTTTATTGCAAATTCTTTTAAAGAATTCTACACTTTTTAATTGAAAAATGTGTTTTAGTTAGCGCTTGCCTAAAGTTAATCAATTACGCTATATGTTAGGTTTGAATCTGTAGAAATATATTATGCGGTTTCTGAATTGGTTTATTTATCTTCATGTATTTAGCGCTTATCAAGTCGTGTAATTTCTCTTTAAAAGCTGGCTTGGCTACTATAATGGAGTAAAACGAGGGTGATAGAGAGATAGATCTCCGGTTCCCCTCACAGTAATTCGTTTTGGCTGCTGCTAGCTATTACACTGCCGTCTCCAACTCCTGATAATTCACTTTTTCTTCCAGAAACATTCATCAAGAGCTCCGTGCGCTTATCTCAGATCCTCCTAATCTGCGTCAAGATTTTTAGTGTCAGGAAATAAAAGCAGAACTTTTTTATGCTTTCTTCTTTTTCTCCCTTTCCATATCTTTCTCGGCCAACGACCAAAAAGAAACTTTTTTTCTTCCTCCTTCAAAAAACAATAAAAAAATATTTTTTTCTTGAAGTTTCTGTGCTGTGTGGGATGTTAAGTTGATGTTGCGTTATTTTTTCTATGCAATATTATTCCGTTTGCCCCAGGTCCTTCTTTTTCTCACGGTTTCCCTAAAAAACGTGTATGTTTTTAACAAGTATAAAAACAAATCTTGCTTTTATTTATTTATTTTTTGCTTTTTTTATACATGAGAGTTTTGGTTCCGTGTTGTCATACTACTACTATTCATTTAACGAAAAACATGGAATTACACGGCAGCATAGCGTAAAAGTATTACTACGGAGACGTATGAAAAAGATGCACAAGGACCTACTTTGTTTGGTATTCTCACCCGGTCCGTGCCTGACTTACGTTACATTGTAGTTGTAGTTTTTACCTGAATTGAAATGTAGGGCAGGAGAGAGCAAAGGCAAAAGTGTTGGAGATCTTTTTTCCCTGAAAAAAGTTCTAAAGAGAGAGAAAGGGTTGTATGCTTGTTCTCGTGGTACTTTAGGTAGGGTTAAAGGAAAACTAACAAGGAAAAGTGGTTAAAGTGGATTGAGGTTTCAACATTTTCTTGTAAAGTGGTACTGCTTTCTCTTCCTTTCCTCTCCCCGTCTCTTTTTCTGATTCGGTTCGTACATGCTTATATTTTTAGATGATGTCAAAAATCAAGAAGGATGCTGATGTTGTTGTAAATAAATAGATCACATTATTAGGAAAGAGAAAGAGAGAGAGTGAAAGAGAAAAACAACAAAACTGGGTTGGATGGTAATGGTAAATATAGTTAGTAGGCATTGGTGAAACTCTTAAAGGATTACAAGAAATCACGTCGTCGTGTGTTTAGATTTTCTTTTTGTTTCCTACTTTGTACTTTTCCCTGAAAAAAAGTTGCAGCGGCAGCGGCAGCTTTGGCGTTGCTGTTCTTCCTTGGTGGTTGCACAAAACCCACAAGTTTTGATATTGAGCTTAATTTATCATCATCATCGCATTCGCATCGGTTTCTTCTGCTCTTGTTCTGTTCTCTATTTGAGTGTATAATTCGTAGAAGTTAAGGAAGATTACAACTTGTCCAAATGTCAATTGTGTTACCAACTCCTTCTCTGGGGATGGGATATTGTAGTGACCGAGATGGGAAGTAGAAGATAGTTTTTGGTGGTGCTGGTCTGGTGGAGGATGAGATGAGTCGAAAGAAGAAGAAAAAGAGGTTGTTGTTTTCATCTCCGAGAGACAAGTGTTAGCAAACACAACACATTTTTGCTGAAGGTTTCTTCTTCGAATATTGTTGATATGATGATGGAGTTTATCATATTTGTTTTCCCGTCTAGTATTATACATCAATCACTGAAACAGTAAGTACGTACCTAATAAGAAGCCGCCGCACCTTTATAAAAATTGGTTTTGTTAGGTTGTAGCCAAAACTGAATTTGCGAAGTCTTACGGGTTTTATAAGTGATTAAGCTATATCTATATTTTTGTGACCAGTAAATCGTTGGAAGAGTGTCATTCTGCAAAAGCCACTACAAGATAAAACGTTTAAGATAAAAATCAATTATACAAGAATAAAGCGCCCACTTAATATGCATTTTACATCTCAATAAACTTTTAATTGGTTGTTTGCTATATTACTAGTCTTTGTTAATTGTAACATTAGTTGTTGTTTTGCGATTCTTCAATTACAATAGCTTCATACCACATCAACGTCGTTAAAACGAAAAAATAATTAAAAACAGTGGACGCTAGAGTAAATTTCTCATCTGTAGCGTGCTACTTTTAGTCCACCGAGGCACTATCCACTTATAATTACAATTTAATCATCGCCATGAATGAGAATTGTATAGTGTTTGGCATTCGTTCTGTTCATTTACCCCGCTCCAACGTTTAATTAATGAAGTTGGCCTAATTTACGAAATTATAACTTGTATGGGAAACATACAGCATAAACTCAGAAAAATCTTCTCACCGGTAGGTTTGTGGACTTAACATAATTACGTTTCAACGAATTGTTTGTTACCTTTGTGACTTTTGATGACTCATAATAGACTCTAAGTTTTAGATTTTTTATTTGGTTTCCGTCTTCGAGCAGATATAAAAATTGACTTTTTATCTTTCTCCTCTCCCTTCCATCTCGTTGTTTAAATTGTGTGGTTGACTATGAGTGAGTGAATGTACCATGCAGTAGACCAAGGGAAGAGTTATTATTGAATCAAACTACACGGGCGCATTTCATTTTCCGTAGAAAATTGAAACTTTGCTTGTCTGCGCTTTTTGAGTACCACACGGCGTAATTAAATTTTGCTTCATTTGCAGTTTATTTTGTTATGTTACCTCCCCACTCCAATTTATTTTACAATCTACGATCTTTGATCAGTTCCTTGTTTTGTAACATGTTTGTTTCAGAAATGTATGTAGCACAGATAAATATTATTGAAAATGGTTTGTTTGTTGTACCTTAGAATAATATGCAAAATAAAAAGATCTGCTTTGATTTTTACGATGAATAGGAAAAAACAAAATTTGCGAAGAAAGGAACCTTTCTATTGTATTCAAGTAAAGTTTTTTCTAATATTTCTCATCTTACCCTACCCTTAACTTGCAAAGGCAATGTATGCACATATTATTTATCATCATCATCAGCAGCAGCAGCAGCGTCTTATCCCAGTTGTCGCGCAACTCTCTTGCTTTCTAAAAAAACTCGGATGAGCATCATTCAAAATACTTTAATAAGAAAAAGTAATTTCTAACAAGCCTTCTTGTAGTAGTAATAGTAGTCCGGGTAGTCATCAGCTTTATTTTGCATTTGTAGCAATACAATTTTTGTCAGTCTTTCTTAAACCATCGTAATATTTCATAACAACAAACACTCACAACAACAGAACAGCTCAGCTCAGGTGAGAGATACATATTCTCATATCCCAATAAATACGCCACAAGCAGTTTCTTTTCTCCTCTTCTTTTCTCGTACTTTTTTTGGAGACAACTTGCCGTAGGGAAACTCTTGAATCTTCTATTTCTACTGCCTTCTCCACTTTCCAATCTTACCTGAGCCATTACCATCCTTTCATTCTCCTATAATATTTGCTCACGTCTTTTCTTATTGTAGGTTGTTGGTAGAAAACAAGAAGAAGAAGAAAAAATATAATAATAATAAGTGTATGGATACACCACCGCCACCAGCTTCTTCTCTACTTTCCTTCCTTATTTTTTTGCGACGAAGGAAGAAGACGACTTAAAATAAGTCGACCGCCGACCTTAAGGGTGGATCATGACATGGGTATTACAAGGATCATTTTTACCAAGACGACAGTTCTACGATTTTCTAAGCTTTTTCTCAAACATGTCAGCATGAGATTTTTTACAGTAGTAGAAGAAGGAAGTGGCTTATAATAGCAATAGTAATAGCAAAGCAGAGCTTTTGGTCCTAATAAGGTGAGGCGCGGTGGTGGTGGTGGTAGGTATTTTTGCAGAACTTTTTTTACTGCTTACATGACTCGTTCTTTCGTTATTACCTCATTTTATAAACATTTCAAAAGTTTCAACAATAATTTGAATGCTTTAAGAGATGTTCTCTTTCTAATTTGTGCACGATGTGCAGTGCAGTCATTTTTGCATATTGACTTTAATGCTTATTATGATGCTGGCTTTAAAATCCAATCTTTTCTGGCTTCTCTGATTTAAAGATTCGCAAAGTCAACTTTAAAATTGGTTGTGTTTTTTCACCATAGTGTTTGTGTCGAATGTTGAATGGAAGACATCAGTTGAGTCAAAACTCATTATCATAATCGTAAAGCTAAACGATGTGAATGAATCTTAAGTTTCAGGCTAAACGTTTTCAACTTTTTTCGTCTCCTCCTCCTTTCTTCATAAAATGACGATGAGTTCAAGCTGGTGCTTGAAAAGAATAAAAAGGAAAGAAAAAAAGGAGCTGCGAGAGAATTGTTTCTACTACACAGAAATGAAAGTCATTCAACCACGTCTTCTTCTCTTCTGCTCCTTGGCGTTGTTGTTTCTATTCCCATTAAACAAAATGATACTTGCCGCCGTTGTTGTTGTTGTAGTTGTTATCATGCTTTCAAAATTCGACGAAAGAATGATTAAATTAAAGTATGTATTCATGCCGGAATACTTCCGGTAATAGGGTATTAGTTAAGGTAGACTTGTATTAATACTGTAATGTCACGTACAATTATGATATCACATAGTTTCCCTCTCTCTCTCTCTCTCTCGCACCCGCACACATACCATTTTCCCTCTACAAAAAAACCGGTTTCCGCATTGAGCTGAGCTGTGAGCTGAGCTAGTGGAAGCAGCACTGGATAAAAAGGCAATTAGTTCAGCAGAACGGAGGAGAAAGTCAGTAGTAGTCGTAGTAGCTCTTTTGCATTCGATTCGCTTGCTAATTCAAAAATATGCTTTGCTTTTATTAGGTTTATAAATTGTATCCAAACAACATGGCAGATTGTTCATCCAGTAATAATATTGCCACTCTGGTGACTTAAATATAATGTCAAAATAAATGTATTTTTTGTAATATGGAGGACAGTGAGTGCAATTAGATACGTATTACCATTTTGAATCTTTCCGAAAACACTTTTCTATTTTTCTATTTTTTCACCTTTCACTTCCCCTCTACTCTTTGCTATAAAATGTGTTTTTCTCTACTCGGATAATAAATAAAAGTTTGGCTGTAGAATATAAGTAGTAGGTTACTTTTTCTTTTTTTCTATTTTCCTTCTTGGTATAAGAAAGGAATGAAGTGGGGCTTATCCTACGACAACAAACATAAGACTTACGTCTTTTTCTTCGTCTTCTTACAGAAGGATGCCGACTGATCAGATCCCCAGGTGTGGCGTGGTAGTAGTTGGAAAAAAGCTTAAAAGAATAAAATAACCAGAGCGAAAGAGAGAGAGAGAAAGAGAGAGAGAGTGAGAGAGAGAAAGACGAGGTTGAAGGATAGTAAATGATACTAAAATTGCATGAGCGAAATGTACACAAACTTGGTAAAACATATTATTTCCTTCCTACCTTTTTAGCTACTTTTTCACCTCACCTTCTTCTTTCTTGCTGCTAGTAGTCACCGTCCAAAAAAGTCCTTTTTTGGGTAAATCAGTAAGAAAAGTGGAAGAAAAGAAAAGAAATGAGAAAGGACTCAGTCCTACTCCTCGTCGTAACTAACTGGGTTAAGAAAATAAATTAAACGACTAGAGTGTATAGTAAATCCACAGCTGGATGCGTATTATTATTCCTTGAAAGACTAGCCTGCTTTGTTCTCTTCTTCAAAACTAGCATCACAGTCATCATCATCATCATCATCATCATCATCATCAGATAGACACAAAAAATGAGAAAGGAAAAGAGAGTCCAGGTATTGAAAATGAAATCCATGTATTATACTCCTTTTGCTTGTGCTCTCTTCTCCCGTTTTTTTGTTGTATTCAGATATTATATGAAGGAGGGGGAAGAGCACAAATTACTTTTTTCTCTGCCAGTCATCATCATTCATTTGTTGTCCTTTCTCATTGCTCCACTTATTTCCCTTCTTCATGCTTTCTTCCAGGTAAGCAAACACATGATGAATATAAAAAAATTGGTACGTTATGATGAGGAGAGAGCAAGTAGAAGGAAAGGGTCCAACTCCAACAAGCCTTAACAACTTTCATATTTATTCTTTGTATATTTTTTTTATTTTATGTTTATGGTTATGAATTTCCTTCATGGATTCAGGAGAAGGAGGAAGATGCACGATCATCTAAAAAAAATATATAAACGAGGCAAAAGCTGACTAAACTTTACTCCCATTTATTTTCTTGTACAACAACGAGCAGCAGTATAGTAGAAACCAGGACGATATGTCGGTGACGGTGGTGGTCTTCTCTCTATTTTTTTTATCTTTTTCCTATACAGATAAAACGATGCATGTATAACTAATGTAAGGAAGAGGAGAAAAGATGGCAAGTTTAGATAGGTTTGCAAACTTGTACACTTTTCCTATCTCTTAACGCCTTCATTTTTACTGGCTGGAGAAAATGTAGTTTGGAAACTACAATTTCCCCTTTACGTTTAAGTATATCCAATTCGAAAGTTGTTGAATCAGAAAGGCATACATTTTCCGTAGCATAGCAGCAGGAGCAGCAGCAACTTCTCTTCTCTTGTAAAAAAAAGTAAGATAGTGAGAGGATGAAGCTAAGGGTGGAAGAGTCCCACTTTCTGACTGACTAACTCCCATAAACCATCCCGTTGGAAATGACAATAATTCTCGAAACACAACAAACAGAAAAGCGCTATAAAATATAAATACTGCCGTGTCGTGAAGAAGAAGAAGAAGAAGAAGAGGGGAAGGTAAAAGTAAGCATAGATTAACTTATGAATAGCTTTCTCTCATGTCAGACAAACAGTTTTGAGTGGAGCTCTGTTAAAAGAACATTTTGAATTTGGCCATGGTCTCTTCTCCTCACCTATTTTCAGTTTAGTCTTCTATTTTTCTCTATACCGCTTTCTAGTATTTACCCAAAGGAAGATGGTGAAAGTGAAAGGAAATGGTTAGGGCTGAAATAAACCTGCTTCCTTTTCCCGTGGATCGGATGGGAAAGGGAGAAGGAGGAATGAAGTGGAAAATTGAATCAACCTCACAAAAACTTCGTCCCTTTGGAATGGAATGGTGAAGGAGAAAAATAAACTTGCAAAAATGAAATTGTGTTAAGCAGACAGTTTTTAACCTTTAAATATTCCCAGTTTCCTAGCGAAAAGGGAAGGAAGGGGTTGCTTGCTAGTACTCGGTACAACTCTGGCATGCATTTGGCATTACTCCAGTATAATATCTCTGCTGCTGCTGCTTCATGGCAGTAAAAGTAAATTCTACAATTTGCAAAATGCCGGAGAGAGTGAGAAAAAGAGCATCACATCACAACCGCTAAATAAGCAGAGAAGAAGCCGGCGTTTTGCCTTTTCTCCTTAATTTACAGCTTTTAGTAGATGTAACTGACTTTAGAACTTACAAGAAAAGTACCTTTCAAGTACATAGCGAAAAGGAGCGTTAAACGTATTAAACGAAGACGACGGCTGACTATTAACTTATTAATATAATAAGATTCCTTTTATTCCATCTTTTCCCCATTGTTTTGAAATGGCGTAGTTGTACAAGTTTACATATTATGCGGTTTTGGTTCGTCTGTGCTTCAACTCCGCATGGAATTGCTCTTCCCGTCTTTCCACATAACTTCCGTACTGCAATGCAATGAAAACCAAAGGAACTCAAATAAGTACACGAGATCATTTGCATAGGCTGACTAAAAAGGATGACAAAACAAGGAAACATTACCGGTGGATTTTCTTCCAAATGGCAATGAGGCTCATGCTGAGGTTGACTTTGATGATGATGATTGCATCACTACACACATTAGTGCTAATAATACTTTATATAGTGTTATAGCGCGACAGCCACTATCAACGCCAACACCGCAAATATCCAGGTCGAGTTTCAAAGTTCAAATCTCTCTCGTTGATTTTGAGCAGCAGAGCAACTGTCAACACTACCAAGAGTAGATTTACAAACGTAGAAAAACACGAAAGTTTTTTTTTCAACGAACGTGGTCCTGGATTCTGACGAATGTAGCTCTAGCTTTTGACTCCAAACATTTTATATTTTTATAAGTTAGTTTCAGAGTGTTCCATATTGAGATTATTGCTCTTTATTAATGGGAACATTGAAGATTTAGGATCATCATTGGTAAGATGGTAGAGTTAAGAGGATTTCTTTAAACAGATTTTTGGAATTTTAAGTACATTCATCCATTCCCTCTCTCCCTCATTTCCTTCCTACTTTCCTCGTATTACTCTTGAACTGACTTTAATCCAAGTTTTCCCTGTACTGTGTAGCTCCATTTGCTCTGTTAACTAGAGAGGAGAGAGAAACAGCGGAAAACATTGTTGTAGGATATTAAAGGATTTCAAATGCGGTGAAAAACAGGAAGGCAAAAATTCATGCAATATGCAAAAAGCCATTTTACAAAGTTTATTCCTTTGCTTTTACCTCACCTAAAAACTTTCCCCTCTTTTTACCTTTCTCTCATCTTCCTCCACATAATTATATTGACATCACATCATCGTGCAGTAAAAGCAAAGCATGGCTCTGCTAACCAACAAGCAGCAGCAGCAGTGTTGAAACCTGCTAAATGGTCTCTGATTCCCTGTCGTAATAATACTCTGTACCTCTGTCGTTATTAGTTACATAACTTCTAAAAGTAAGTGTACCTATACTACAGCCTATATTGCTACAATACTACATGCTCAATAAACATCAAAGAAACTGAGAAATGTCTTTATTATCTTTATAATAACTTTCAACAGTTTCAGCAACCTATACTTACTACTATTTATAAAAGGAGTAAGCAGCAGCAGCAGCAGGCGCTGCTCTAAAGAAGAAGACTGCCTGCTGCCTGCGAAGAGGAAAGGTGGGAAGGAAAAATATCTCCTTTTTATTTTTGGAGTCTGGTTCCTTCCTTCTTTCACCTAACACAGTATATTATTCGGAGCAGCTTCCCTTTCGTTTTTATATCCGTCTATGAAGCTACTACCACAAGCCCACCATACACACAAACTGAATTATTAATGAGTTTTTATCGTGTATAATATGTAGATAGCACATTCTTCTTTTAGTAACGCTAATGGCTATATGTGCTTATTCATCTTCACTTTTATACAGAAAAATCGCTGATCTAGCAAACCTTTTGTGTTTCTTTCCTTTCTATGTATAATACTATACAACTATTATAATAAGGGGAAGGGTTAATGACAGAAATCTTCACAAACTTATCTATCAATCATTATATTATTATTATGCTGTATGCATTTAATAGTTGATCGTCTTCGTGCTCAAAATGGAAGGCCACGCCGTGATGGTGAAGCAAACATTTATTTTTTATTTACATCATAATTCTCCTTGAGGTATGCATCACCTTCCAAGAGCAAAAGTTGCTTCTGATTTAACGCAATCGCCTCAATGAAAACAAGAAGAACATAACAATTACAATTTCCCGGATTTCCATAAGGCCATACTACATCTACCCTACACAACATCCCAAAAGAGCCGCAAAGGCTAAACGTCATTTGCGGTGAGGAAAGTGGAAGTGGAAAAGGCTTACAAAGCTCACGACTCTCTCAGAGGAGTCTCCATGTTGCTGTGTTGTAGTACGTAAAAGGCAACTCTCTTTATGTGCCTCCGGGCTGTTTAGGTGTTTATGTTTGGAAGGTAATAAGGTTTCCCCACTCCACTCTACTCTTTCTTCTCTTACTTTCTCGCTCCTAGCGGACTTCTCTTTTGTTTTGTAGAAGCAGTAGCAGATTACTTTATTATTATAATCAGCAAGACCTTCTTCTGATAATAAACGCGTTTAAGGTACGCGTGTTGGGAGACCAACTTTTCTGCTGGGGAATGGAATAAAGCTTCCGCCGCTTTTTGCATGTGGTTAAGGAAAGAAAATCATGAGATGAGTGAGGTGCGGGTAGTAAAAAAAGACACAGAGCCCAGGTACTCGCACAAGTGGCTAAAGAATTTCCACAAGATTACTTCTACCGATTTGTATACCGAGAAAATCAAAACGATCCAGAGATTCCGGATACTTATTATCATCATCTAAAATTATAGAGTACATATTATACTTACTTTATCCTTACAAAGGTAAACTTGTAACAAATTTGGTTATGTAAGGTAACAACATCGTTTCACTTAAGCAAAGAAATTTTTTTCTGCTTTAGTTAAAAGACAAACTCAACTTTGCTGCTCGGCATAAAATGGAAATGCAATGAGATGAGATGAACAACATGACTTCCACTTCTTCCTCTTTGTCTCTTGTTTCCTTTCTACTCACTCATTTACAGAAAGCTGTATTTTGCCCCAAAATGCAAGGCTAGGTAGACGAAAGAGAAAGCTAAAAGGAGGCCGAGGATTTGAAATGACTTGCAAGAGTTGCAATGCAAAATTCGCATACTTTTACTTTTTACATAGATCCATATACCCAACTCCCTGCAAAGTTTCGGGTCCTGGTTTTGCTACAAAGTGGGGCAAAGTTCAGCTATCAAATGTGAACTTGAGAAGACTTTTCTTCCGGCAAACAAGCGACTCTACTACATACTATGAGAACGACTTTATTCCAGTTTGTGAGTGGTTTGCTTGGTTAGGTTGCAGGCAGATATTTATATAGATAGGAAAAAGAGCTAGGAGAATGGAATCAAACTAGATAAAATTGACAAGAATAAAAACGATGTACTACGTCCACCCAAAACATTCCTACAGTAGTAGGAGGCACTTACATACGTACAATGTGCAAGACAAGTAGCAACTGTTTTTTTTGCAGGAAAAGCGAACGTTTTCCTCTCAGATCAGAGAATGAATGAAACCTGCACCTGCTTCCTAACAATGTTGTCTCCACAAAACAAGAAATTATTTTGCAAGAGTCATATAAGGAGACATGTTCAATGTTCATTCTCAATCTCTCTTTCCTCTTCTCTTTTTTGCAGAAGTAAGACGTTGAAGTAAATCAGCTTGGTTAATAGCAATATTAGAGAAATTACGAACATGAAAGCGAGTGCAGCTGAGAGAATTGAGATAGAGTCAGTGGAAGTCGTCTTCCTTGTCGTTGTCGTCGCTCGTGTGTGGAAGGAAATGAGAATGGAAAGTACTAATGTAGTATAAGGAGCTAAAACTGTAAAACTACTTATTTTCCTCCTCCTTACTACTACGAACATTTTTGGTATATTTTGTAAGCTCATCTTGTCAGGATCTTGAAGGGACCGTTGTAATGCAATGATCACAGCAACTTTTTCGTCTTGGAAAAAAAGGATTACTGCACACGAAGACTCTTGAATTGGGCATTGATGTGAATGTGAGTGAATGAGTGAGTAAAAATAGAAAAATAGAATGGAGGCATTTTTTCTCTCTTATGTACGTACGTAGCTTCAAAACTATTACTCCTCTACTCTTCCACAAAACGAGCTGCTTTTTTTCTTAGAGCATCGAGCAGAGTACATGTACTTTGGTTTTATTGAGCTATATATGGAATCGACTATTAACTTTGGCCTTCTCTTTTTTTTTACTCCATACATATTTTACTGTTTTATGTTTTAAAACATAGGAGCAGCAAAAAAGCACTCTTGAATTTGTAAGCCTTTCCTTTTTCTACGCAGTTTTGACAGGTATCAAATGAACGACAACAGAAACAACTGCCTGAAATGGTATATAAGCATTTGCTACTATGAGTGAGTGAGTGAGCAGTCAGTATTCTACTATTACTAGTGAGAGAAAGTACTACAAATCGCTACGGGATGTCTTTTTTAGAATTTGACTCAAAGCAGCAATCAGCCAACTTCCCTGATGGTATTCATGGAAGTATTATTTTCCCTTGTCTGACTGGTTTAACCTCAAAGAAGAATAACATTTCTCCCGGTGAGTGGGGAGTAAATAGACGGGAAAATGTATTATTACCTGAAGCATTCTTCTCTAAAGATTACTTACCTCTACTCAATTCAACTCAACTCAATGCAATTCACCATCCCCACCACCACCACCACATTCTGAAATGCTATTTGTAATAGTACTGAAAGTTAATCTAATTCTCTAGGTCTGCTGCAGCAGTAGTAAGTAGCTGTCATTCCTTGCGCTTTTTTTGCCAATGCGTGCAATTTGGGAAGTAAAGTAAAAAAAAGTAAGAAAAACAATCTGGTTTGTTATTATTAGGCTCTGCCTAAAGTATTTTTAAGTAATCAGCAATTTCTATAAGTAAAAAGGTAATATAATTTGGGATTTCAATGTGATGACGACGATAGAAAATCAATTTGTCTTTGGGTGTGTGTACTGCAAAAGAATAAAATCTTATTTCTTAGGAAAAAGCTTTATAGAAAAATGAAAAAGTCTGGTCTGGCGCCAAGTACCGAGTCCAGAGAGTCTCGAGAAATTGAATAGAGCAACATCATTACAATCGAATCGGTCTGTTCTCTTCTGTTCTGTCAGCAAGTCCATAATAAGCCAACAATTGGTTTATATTATTATAAGATATAAGATTGTGATTTGACACTATGTAAACATTACATGGAAGAAAGTTTGAATGATAAATCAATGTAATTTCCAAGTAATTGTTTGTTCCTCTTGAAAAATCTTAAGAAAAACAAAAACGTTTCACTTTTTTTGCATTTTGTGGTTTAAGCTAAATCAAAATGGGAAGAGAGTGATGATATTGCATGACAATAATAAAACAAAACACAATCGTAGATTCCTTATCATCCTGATAAATAAAGTACGTAATTAAACTTTTAGCTTTTCATGCTCTGCTTACGCTGATGATTGCGATAATGACAAAGTAACCGTTGAATTGAAAGACATAATAATAAAAATTC
Organism: Lepidocyrtus cf. sotoi NNG-2020; assembly: GCA_027744475.1. Lineage (NCBI taxonomy): Eukaryota > Metazoa > Arthropoda > Collembola > Entomobryomorpha > Entomobryidae > Lepidocyrtus > Lepidocyrtus cf. sotoi NNG-2020. Next base: position 3,225 of record JAHZNJ010001625.1, on the reverse strand, counting down.
CTTCCTTAGATTAGTATTGATATTGTGGCAGTGGTAGTTGGGTTTTAGCTGGAACTAGAGCTGTCAGCCCCTTAGATTGGTGATAGCACCGGAAAATACCTTTTGATCAAAAGGAAACGCAATTGTATAGAAGAAAGAAGAAAAAAGAGAGAGAGATAGAAAGAGAGAGGGAGCAATCAATATCGATAGAGAAAATGACTTTTCTTTTCCTACCACTTTTTTTCTTTTCTCCTTTCTGTTTACTACTAGTTCACATTTTTTTCTATTTTGTTGATTCTGTTCACATTTAGACATTATTCCGGCTGAAACACGGCAATAAATATGTGATATGGTGAGGAAAAGCAGTCAGAAAAAGTCAGAGCAGGCAGGCAAGCAGAGCTTTTCTTCTTCAATGCCAATGCACGCCAATTCCTAGCAAAAATATAGGAAACGAGAACGGTAGCGACAAGTAGAAAAAATCCTTTTCAGTGAATGAACGAACGAAAGCCTTCTTGTTCAACAAGCAAAAACAACCAGGAACTAGCAGAAAACGCGCGATTCTTGTTGATCTGGAAGAATAAGTATTTGACCCCATGTCTGTGTGAAACATTGCTTTCACCACGTAACTCGTTTCATCACAGGTTACCCAAGAAACATCATAGAAGGTTGAAGTATCGTTGTAGTAGTAATTAACAATATGAAATAATAGAATGTCATCAAGTCATCATCATACTTCAATCTGCGAACCATAATGGGACTCATTGTTCAAAAATAATGTCAAGTCTTTAATGTAAGTACTATTTTTGATTCATTCAAGTGTATTAATATGTATTTGTATTCTAGTATATTAGTTATTTTACAGATTTGTATTCGACAGAAAGTTAATTGTTAATGACTTTTGAGAATCTGTAAAGTAGGTCATGATTTCAATTAGTCATTGTGTCAGTAAGAGTATCTTATGAAGGTCATGGGTCGAGATCGCGGAAAAAATGATCGCTGAAAACATATTTTATTATGTCGTTATGTTTGCTTTAACTAAGCAGCATCATATTTTCTAATTTTGCTTCGAAAATACTACATACATACATGGTACATAGAACAGAAGAGAGGTACTCATCAGGAAGTAAGTTTTTTGGTACTTATTTTAGTTTTGTTTGCAAGCTTGATTAAAGAGAACTCCACGACATTTAATTGGGGGAAGAAATATAAGATCCCAGAACTAAAGACTAACTCACTTCAACTTACTTACTACTTTTCATCTATTACTTTCGTAAATAAACAAAAAATGGCAAGTCTGGAAAAGTTGTTGTTGGAGCATCATCACAATTGTATTTTGCATGGTGAGTAGCGAGTAAGAAAGAATACAACGAGTTCGCTCAATCGAAGTAATTTCTTAAGAGAACTTCTTCTTCTTCGTTTTTTCCTGAATAGAAAGTTACATTTTTTTGTATTCCTGTTCCCCTCTATTGAAAACGACTTGATGTTTTTCCTCCTGAAAAGACTGCAGTTGTTCAGTCGTCAAGTGTATTTCATGAGCTGACATTTGCATGAATATCTATGATACGAAATGGGACATCCTTTTTTCAGGCTCACATTATCAGACGACGAGAGAAAAAAACCAGCAGCAGCAGTCGCTGTTGCGGTAGCAGTTTCTTTTACAAAGAATATCGTACAGTAGCTCCGTAAAGAAAACCTCCGTAAAGTTTTTTGAAGTGAAGTGGAGCACATTCAGAGAAAAAAATTTTCTTACTACGTATTCTTGTTTTCAAAGTTGATCGTGGTTTCGGGAATGGTGACAGAATGAAATTTCCGTTTATTTCCAGAAAAAAATAACAGAGTTTACGAACAAATACATAAGAACGTCCCTGTCCCTACAAGCACACGTTGTTTTATATAGTACAGTACGTATTATACTATAAGATGCCTCGCGGTAGTAGTAAGAGGGGAGCATTGAGAATTGACAAGAATTGGTTCTTCTTCTTATCCTTAAGTGTATTCAATGTGAGGTTTGTGTTTTTTTTTGCAAAATAGTACAAATATAAAAATAAAACAAGCAGGCAAAGCTCATTCAATATACACTTTACGTTTATAACAAGCATTCTGTTGTTGTTGTTGTAGTTTTTCTTTCCGCCAATTTCTCCCCCGTCGATGCGACCCTCCTATTCTGGTTTTTTTCTTCTTCTTTTTCTCTTCCTCACACTTCTGTTTTCACTATAGAAGAACAACATAACATGAGCTACTTCCGTCAATCCGGCCTTTCCTCCTCGTATTTGTTTAAATAGATCGTCGTCGTCGTCGTTCTCGACGATCCGATCGCCTAAGAAAAAAAAGATGATGTCACAATAGAATCTCTATTGCGTGAATCCCATTGTCAATATAAGTTATTTATAATGCATACATATATGTCGAGCAAATAACTTAAGACCTTTGTCAATTGTGTATTTTTCTTATAAAATAGGAACTAACTATTGCTACACACACATAGATATATAGTAATAATATTGCTTACATTAGATATTGTCTCATCACGTTTTCTCACTATTTTTTCTTCCTCTTTCGTTCGCTTTCTCTCTATTTCAAATTGTTTTCTTTTTATGTTTTCTGATCCTTCTATTGTGACATATCTCCCGTGCCGATTGTCGAAGAGGAGAAGAAGAAACAAGGAAACAGGAAGGAACGAAAACAGAGAAAAGGGAGACGGGAAAATGGTAGAGAAGATCTGTTGTTCGCTTCGTTTTCCTTTTTGCCTTAGCTTCGATCCCCTCTCAACATATAACACAACGCAACATTCCGCCAATTTCCCTTCTTTGTAAGTCTGGCGTGCTTTCTGTTTAAAACGTTATAAAAATAAATAAATTCGATGATGCTTTGCACTGTTATTTTTCGTTAAATTTTTACTGTTTTACTCATCACGTTTCCAATGTACGTTACTTCAGTTATTACACAACAAGAAAAACTTTTACACAACTGCTGCGACTGCTTTTACGTTTAAATAAACTTCCGTCAAAAAGATCACACATTGCCTTTTCTCTTGTTATAGTGTCACATTCCAGCAATAATGACAACAACGACATTTCCAGTGAACATCATAATAATAATAAACGCTTGCAAAGCAAACGGTGGAAATACTAGATCGGAGCATAACTTTCTTTCGACAAAAGTAACGATTATTTGGCTACCCGCGACATATTTTGCTACTTGCGCCATATTTGGCTACTCGCGCCATAATAGTTTACTCGCGCCATA
>JAHZNJ010001624.1:0-11709 GCA_027744475.1 Lepidocyrtus cf. sotoi NNG-2020 | reverse complement strand
TCTCTCTCTTTTTTTTCTTTTGCAATGAACACAAAATTAATTCTGTGTAAATGAATGAATGAGTGAGCGAACGAATTTTCTAAAGAACTCATTTTCCTTCCCTTCCCCTCTCCTTTTCTCCTCTCCATTCTCCATAATATCAATTTAAGCTTTTTACGCCCAAGGGATTTCAAGGAAGAGTTTTATTGGAAATCCCTACTGTATTGCTCCAGGTAATTAATTATTATACGTGAGCGAATTCGAGTTGGTCGGTCACACAGCAATAATATTATTACCTTTATTGCTACCTTTACCTCTATTATGGCTTTTCAGAATTTTCGAAAAGAAGACTTGAAATGACTTCCACAATTCCACATGGGTCACACAAAAATACCTTTTCGTTATAGAAATCTAAGTTGGTAAGCAATAAATAGAATTCTATTAGATTTTTTGTGTACCAACACCAACCAACAGTAGAGTTTTTAGCACATTCTTTGTTCTAATTTACTTGGTGAGACTACTATTCAGATAAGTATAAACACCCCACACTTTTAGTCAATGACAAAATCCCACTATTCTCATTCACCACTCCACAGCAGCATTTGGGTGGCAGTTTGTTGCATTAAAGAGAAGAGGAAGGAGCACGTAAAAGTTTTCGTTTTCAGAACCAAAAAATAAACTTTCTTTCCTTATCTTGGAAACTGATAAGCCTTTTCTAGTTCCTTTTCTTCTCATATGGGTACTTTTGTTAGTAGCATAACATAACACAGAAGCAGAGAATTGCACTTGGAATTTCGCAAAAAGAAAAATAAGTCTGTAGGAATGCATTGCTGCTGTTGCTGTTGGGGAAGAGATGGGTGGGTGTGGTAAATGTACGTGTTTCATCGATATAAACTAGTTTATTATTATGCATCCTCCTCCCTCCTCTTCCTCCTTTATAATGTTACTTACTTAATACTAAAATACGTGCTTTTGTTTTATATTTTGTTTTTAATTCCGTTTTTCAAATGACTTCTGTTGGAAGTTGAAAAAGTATATTTTAAAAATACAATCCTCTGGAGAAACAAACCGCAACAGAAAGAACGAAAGTGAAGTTTCTTTCTGGGGAGGAGAAAGGAGCTGTCTATTTTAAATCTCAAAAATTTAATTAATTACTTTTCAAAACTCGAATGGGGTGCTAAGCTAACAAACGCAAATCCAAAAACAAGGAAAAGCTGGAGCTCGAATTGAATTTGAATTCAAATGAGGATACACAAAAAACTTAACACAACATCACATCGGTGTAAAAAAAGTATTCATTATTTTTTCACTTAATATATAAAAGAAGAACTTGTTGAAATAGTTGTTGTGAGTGAAGAGCTAAAAGCTTAAGTAAACCTTACTCAAGTACTTATGTACAGTTTTTTATATGAAGTTAATAATAATAACTATTTTTATGTACTTACTTAATTTACTCTTCAACTTTCTACACGCATATTAAACGAAACGAAAGTCACTTCACTTCTCCTTTAACTTTAACAAGGTACGAACAACCAACAACCGAACGAAAGGACTGTTTGCAAGGAGAAAGTAGAGTGAGAGGAGTGCCAAAACCGAATAAAAAAGTTTTTTACTGTCGCGTTCCCTCTGTTTACTTTCACAGGTTTTCACACACAGCAGCAGCAAAGAATCTTACAAATGAACAAAGAATTGAAGTTTATAACGGAAAATATTGGACAAGTATTGTTTGTATTTACGACAGGAATAAACAACGGCATAATATAATATAAAATACGATGATGATGATGATGATGAGGGGCTTCGCTTTTTGTTATTCGCTGCAGGCTACAAATGCGATGCGATACGTCACGCTTAATTCAAAGCCGCTTCGTTCATTCGAATACCGTAAGGGAATCAGAATCAGCAAAATTTATTTGCTAAATACAAACTTCAAAAGTTTTATAAAACTTTTTGAGTGTCCTTTTGTAAATGTAAACAGGACGGAACATTCCTTTTTCTCCCTCTGCCTGCTTTTTCCTTCCCTAAAAGAGAAAACACTTTTGTGTTGTTGTGTTTTGTAGACTTTGGATTATTGCAATAAAGTCGGTGAGGCGTAAATTAACTACGTTGTATTGTATTACTATATTGCATAGTAAAAAAGCGCAAACTAGTAGCGAACGAGAGAGAGAGAGAGAAGCGACAGAGACGCTATTGGCTATTTCCTTTCGGAACTTTTTTTATTATAAAGGTCGCATTGTATTATTTCATGAAACATATGATGATATTTATTATACAGTGACCTAAATAAAAATGTGCTACTGGTGGTGTGGATGATAATAATAAGTTCGAGGAGGGAGAATCAGTTCAGTCAAATGATTGCTGTTGTCCTAAAAAAACTAAACTGTGAAAAGTTTGTAGTTCGTAGTTTCGAGCATAGACCATTATACACGGAAACAGCAGAGGAGAGGGAGAGACTGCATCCATTCGTTATAATGCCATGTCATAGTCATAGTCATGATGCGATATGCGATGTCAGGAAGCGTGAAAAGTCAAAAGGAAAACATAAAACTGATAATCTAAAAATCATGTGAGATTAGGATTATATTAAAGTTAGCTTCAGGCTACTTACTCCTCCTGCTTTTATTAAAACATTTAACCTTTGGTCAAAATTATTTATTATCTACTCTCGTATTAAAGTATTAAAAAAGACAATATTCTATTTCCCGGAAAGAGAAAGATGTTGAAATGTGCTTACCCGATTTATTAATAACTTGGAACAATATTTTGGGAAAGTACTGCAACCAAAGTGGCAAAGCTTCCATGGTCCTCGCTGAGCGAAGGAGGCCTCCCCAAACATCCAGCCACTCGTCGATATTCACATGTTGTCTTGTCTCTGTAAGAAAGAACGAAAAAATACAATAATAAAAGTCTGTCTTGCCATTTTTTCTTATTCAGAAATATGAATAGTTTCCGTAGCTTATAAAAAGCGAGAATATTTAACTTTTATTCATGCATGCATACAACCAAGAAGAAGGAGAAGCCAGTTGGCGGCAATGATGTCGATATGTATGGGAAATAATCATTGAATTGATATGAGTTATGTAACACATCTCATCTATCTCTCGCTCTACTCTAGCTACAGAAAACACGACAAAAATCCTTGCATGGCAAAAATATAAGAAGAAGAAAAGAATAAAAAGTGCACTGACGACGGCATACATAAATCTGTCATAGAAAAACCTAGAGAAAGTATATTTCTTGATAGTGACTCTTCCACTTTCCAGACACCTAAAGTATTGAGTAAAATGGGGATCGAGAATCGGTAAAAGCAAAAAAACATAAAAAAGACAGAGGAATCCTTTTCTGTTTGTCTATATACTTTTTTATTCCTTTTCTTTTCCTTTTGAGAAAAGACACCTTCTTCACCTCTCTATTTCAGGCTGGTCCTGAGGTTAAGATATGAAACCATTTTTCATAACCCGTCCGTCCTATCTCCACCCTCTGCTATTTTTGAATGAAACATGACGCAAGAATGGGCAAATTCTGCTGGAGTCTTGCTTCTCCTAAATTTTCCTATTCTATTCTTTGTATGTATGAAAAGAAAAATTTAAGGAAGGAAAAAGTTTGCTTTCTCACTCATCTTTGTCCCATACGTACTTAAGTAAAGTAAAATACGTTATTGTTATTGGAATACCTACTTTGCTTAAGAAAGGAGAGGGTGTTGCCTGTCTACGGTCGCGTCGCCGCTGCTTTTATTGGATTAAGATGCTTCTCGATTCTCGACTTCAAAAAATGCCGGCAGATTTATCTATGCTTGACAATGCAATACCTGGTAGTGATGGGCGCTTTTTTCTTACAACAGATAATGGAACCCTCTAACTTTGCATTTGTATAAAAAAAGAAGAGAAAGCAGAAGAAGACAAAAGACTTGAGTTAAGATGTTGGAGGGAGACATTATATTTCATCTTTAAATGATTTTAACTCTACTAAAACCAAACAGGAGTAGCACTTTGAGAGCGCACATCAAAACCAAAAATTCCCAACCAAAAATAACTACTATGTGCTAAAGTGGAGGAAAATAAAGGAAAATGGAATTTGAATTTGATTCTTCCTTTCACTATTTCCTCCATTTTCCATCTAGAAATAAAAGTAGATTCATAAATCGATTTATTTATGTACCTACGTAAGCACTTCCAACTTCTAATTGTAAGTTGAATAGTTGAATAGTGGGAGGAGGAATATGTCAGATTGTTCTCTCGAGTTCGAATCGAAGCATTATGATTTTTATGGGAATGCGAACGAACGATGAGAAATCTAACCAAAAGTTACGCAAGCAGCAGCAGCGCCAACAATATGAGTGCATTTACCCATTTATTATTTCGTGGAATTCAAATATAATACCACGAATTTTCTATATTATTATTCGAATGCTATTAAGTATGAAAAATGGGGAAATGATTTTTGGTGGAGCTGAAACTGGAAAGTTCAGGGGTTCGTTCGTTGTTGGTATACTACTATAAGGGGAGCATCAGCTGTCTGTATATCATTTGTCATCTATCTTGGTGGTAGATCGCTGCTGAATTGTAGAAGATAACGCTAACGCAACGTCACACATGAATGAATGTCACTTTTTTTGGACTACGGGTCGGTGGACATGCTATCTGTATACTTAACGATGAAATGTAACTTGGATTGGAATTTGGAATATTATTATCTTTTTTATTTGATTGAGAAAGAATAAAAATTTGCTGAAAATTTTATCAGATTGGAACACAAAAAGACACACACGCTGCTAGTAAGAAGAAATACAATGAAAATAACTGTGTGGTAAAATTCTCGTCGTTTTTATTATAATATTATATCCATTCACATTATCACAGAGATAGACAGACAGACAATGTTTTCTTTCTCTAGTTTTTTTAGTTTTATTTTCTTGGAATAAGAGTTGTCAGTGTCATTACGACATCTCCTTTCACACCCTTGTTAGCATGCCACTTTCTTCTCTTTTTCTTCTTTTTTTCTTTTAGATCGAGAAATATCTTTTGAATGCGAATTGCGAATGAATGTTAATTTCTACTGAATGTCTTCAGTAGGTTGACGACTCTCAAGAGATAAATAAAGATGGTGACATGACAAATTGAAACTCCATTTTCTGAGAAAATCTAACAAAACAATTCTACTTTTCCCTGATGATGATGACTCCAATTTAGTTTGTTTAAATGTATTTTTTATTCTTCCAACTCTTTTCTTGGTAAAAACACATTTTTCATGTCATACACATACCCTTAGTAGGTATGTAGCTAGCTCATTTTTGATTAGTCATCAATAGTTAATAAATGTTCGTCAGTAAGTCATAAACAAATGTTTTCTTCAACGAATGTAGACATAAATGTTTAAAAGAACTTTTTGAGAAAACTATGTAGATGATTTAGATACAAGTGCTTTAATCACAACTATGGCAGTAGACATGAATTTAATATTAGCTTTAGACTTAATTTTGTAAAATCAGCAATATAAGGGAAACACGAAAGTGAATTGACATGAATGACAAGAAATGATTAACGTAATATTTGCAGCTAATATCTACTAATCTATAAAGTTTCAATTTGGTTGCTTTCATAGATCAAAAGTTTCTTCTGGAAAGAAAGTTTTTGCCTTGTGGTGTGGTTGGTAAATGGTGATGGCTTACTCACAATCAGTCAATTTCATTAGTAGCACTATCACATAATATTATATACCTAAATAGATCGAGTGTAGCTTTCCTTTACTATAGTGCTTTAGCTTTTAAAGTTTACAATCAATAAAGTATTTACTCATGACAAACAACAGTTGAAGTTGAGCTGCTCTGCAGTGCAGTAATGCCTAAAAGCAATTTACAAGCTTGTAGAATTCTATAAATGAAATGTTCGTAGATTTTACGTACCTCTTTCGGAGTTGCAATAATACATGACGGAACATTCATCCAGTGGCTGGTTGAGGAAACATTCGAGGAAACCGGAGTGGACTTCCTTCAAAATGTGGAACTCAATGCATTCCGACGACCATTCGATATAGTGCCGGATCCTCTGTTGGAAGGAAATAAGAACAATAATGGCGATATTATAGTCAAACGTAAAAGTACATTTGCATGAGAAGGAAAAGTTTCATCGTTTGTTTGTATATGTACAGCAATCATGGTGGTCGTACAAGGACTTTAGAGTTTATACATAATGCATATCACATAAATGAGAAGACTATGTATATTGACCGTAGTAATGTTCAAACACTTGAGGCATTCACAAAGAAGAAGAATTCATCATATCATAAATGAGTAAACAGCGGACGTTTGAATCTCGTTCACTGGCTTTAGTTAGTATAGCATCATGGCAGTATCCAAACTAGAAAAGTTTAATTTCTCCATCATGCATGGTGGCAGCAAAATTATGGAAGAAAAGAAGTGAAAACCGAAGAAAGGGTGAAGTTTAGATAGGTAGGTAGCCCGACAGCAAAAGAAAACGTAGAAAATTACTCCTTTTCACATCCTTACTAATTGGCGATTAATGTATAATTGATGAGACTACTTTTACTCACCACCACCACCACGTCGTCCTTAGTCCCTACACCAATCATTCATAAAAGGGGAAAAGGAAAATGCTACAAAAAGAAGCAGTAAGAGAAGGAGAGTTAAAGTAAAAAAGGAAGAAGAAGGAAAATGAACAAAGAGAATGGTCATTCACAATTCACATTGAAATAAATAGAACGCTTTTTCCAACTATTCCAGCTCTCCTATCCATCCAACCATAATAAAGGCATCATCGCCGCATCGCATTCGAAAGCAACAACTTTGAAATATACACGAAAGGCAGCATAGCAGCAGAACCAAATACCAAAGCAGACAGATAGACACGCACACGTGGTTCGTTTCGTACGAGACGAGGACGACGAGAGTTTCCCTTTCTTCTTTATCATAAAGAGAAAGTTGGTGTGTGTGTGTATGTATTACTTCATTCGTGCTTGTGCTGCGTACAGAATGAATAAAATGCGGATGAAGTAACTTGAACAACGAGAATGAAACTCGCCAGCTTACAGCCAGGGTCTGGATCTGGACAGAATTTTTAACTTACTCCGAATTCGTGAGTGAGTGAATGAGCCCAGTTTTTCTACTGTAAATAAATGTTTTGGCTGTTTTGCTAGAAAATGGTTATGCCCATGCCTACCAAAAAAACCACCAATAAACTACATGAATGTGATGTATAAAGTTGTTACTTGATGAAGAGAGAAACAATAAAAATTGAAGTAAAGTGAAGCTTTCGTGTAGAACCAGAAGAAAGAACCCGCAACAAAAATGCCAAAATGTTAGACTTGAAATGCTTAGAGGAATATCGAATTTGACTTGACTGCATAAGTGAGTGAATGGTAGTATATGGTTGCGTTTTGCGTTATTAATATGGAGGCAGTTTAAGGAAGTAGGTTATAGACACTTCTTGTTATTCTATGGACAATGTTTGACAATATTGACTGACTTTTACATTATGCTTCTCTGCTTGCTGTTGTGTTGGTGGATTGTGTAATTGGATAGACATGAAGGAACGCAATGAATTGTTCATTCATAATGATGATGAGGATGGTGATGATGGGAGTAAACAGTAATTCTTCTGGTATGGTGGTACTATGGTAGATGACAAGGATGATTTGCCTTGTTGGAATGGGAATGACTGTCATTATCAGAATCCTTGTTTGGGTCGTTTGAAGGAATGTTCATCCAGAGCAGACCCGATTTTTCACCTTTCATTTCATCCTTCCCTTTATTGTAGCTGCCAGCCTCTTTTTTTTCTTATGTCTTTACACCCACACTGGACGAGGAATTGAAGGGGCTTTAGGGTTGTCAGTTTTAGTTATTATAGGTCGAAGACAAGAGCTCTTGTTTTACTTATGTTTGCTGACGAGACGAGTATTTTGGTGTGCTAATAGCTACTACATTTGGTTTGGTGGTGGAAAAAGAGAAAGGAGGAGAAATGGCATTAAAACGGGTGAGCAAGAGGAGGAAGGATTCCAGAATAAAATGGAAATGGAAGTCAGCAGCAGCAGCAAAGGCAGTGCATTGGGAGAAGAAGAATTCGCTACATTCTAGTTTCGCTGTTCCTGTTATTTTTCTACAACGTTTGTGAATTTCAGGCTCGATATCCTTTTTGGTTTTTCTTTCCAGACAAGTTCACAAAGTAGAAACAACTTCACGCATTATAAATTCTTTTATTTTCGCCTGACAAAGAGACAAAAGGCAATTATACTTTATAAGGAAGGATGTGTGTACAAGCAGAGCTGAGGAAGAAAGAAGAATAAGTTACTGTTTAGCTGCTCGAGAAGAAGAAAACAAGAAGAAGCACTTAAAACTGGATGGAATTTATAATTTCTAGGTTAATGACTGCAACTTCATGAATTTTTAAAGTTTTCTTCAGCAAAAGAGTCCATGCGAAAAGAAGAAAACGAATTCTCTGCTGCTGCTGAAGATTTTAGGATTTTCGTTTTCTCTTCTCTCTTCCATTTAAATCCATTCCAATCCTATTGAGAGCATTCTCCAGTTTTTGGAAAGACCACACCACAAAAGGACCAAGCCTTAAAAGAAATGGAATACGAAGTGAGAACGAGAGAGAGAGAGATGAATTAAATTGTTACTGGTTTACGTCTGGAATGAAGAAAGATGTGAAAAGGCTCTTCGTTTTCCCATCCCAACAAAAGGCAAATCCTTCTCGTAAAATCTTTTTTTCTTAGAATCTATCTATCTAAATAAGTTTCATTAATCACCCTTTTCCCTTATATTATACTAGATTTTACGAGATTACTGTGCTTTTTGTAATGCATTCATTTTCTCTCTATTATTTTTGACAATTTGATTTCCTACTTCCATGTTCTTTTTCTGCTGCTTCCTCCACCCTAATAATTAACTTTTTAAATTAATTTCGTAATCAGTAGTGCGAAAAAACAAAGTTTTTCTTTGCCAATATTTCACTAGGGGAAAGGGAATTCTTCCACTGAACACTGAAGAGCTTTCTATGTAAATTACTTATGCATAGCAGTAGCGAAAAAAAATTGGGAAAGGTCGGAAAGGAGTTGAACCAAGTGGAAATGAATTAAGAATTACTGCTGTTCTTCTCCCCCACTCTTTTCCTTTCTTTCATCTGCCTCTATGCATTTAAGTTTTATAAGTTGCGCAATGATAAAAAAGAATTGACTTGACTTGGACTTGATGTGTATCTATCTAGCATATAGTTAACCCAAGTCATTTGCATTTGGCTTGTGAGAATTGAGAATCAGCCGGGAAAATTAAGATAACAACTCTGTGATAATGATTTGACTTGAACTTGATGTGTATCTATCTAGCATATAGTTAACCCAAGTCATTTGCATTTGGCTTGTGAGAATTGAGAATCAGCCGGGAAAATTAAGATAACAACTCTGTGATAATGATTATAATGATTATTACGAAATAGGGAAGGGAAACATGCATGCTTGCTACACTTCTCGTCTCGTCGACTCATCTATAATGAACCAATTTCCTTTTATTACTGTTATTACAGAAAAAAAGTATTTTATTCTGTTAAACTAAAAATTCTCCAGAGTTTTACTGTTCCACAGCACAGCACACAGCACCACAGTCATCTCCTGATTACTGAAGCATAAACACAAAAAAGTTTCTCGTCTCTTTCTCTTCCAATGTCGATATTTTGCCATTGCTTAAGTTTTTAGTGGAATGAATGAATGGATGCAGACATGCAGTGGGAGTTGGTAGACATAGACATTTTGAAATTCCTCCCATTTGCATAAAAATCTACTCTAATTTTTTGGCGAAAACAACGAATGTCGTAAGCTGCTCCCTCATAAAACTATTTTCTAAGAAAAACAGAGTTGATATTGTGCAAGTAAGTAAGTAATGGAATGCAGTATAGATTCTTTATCATGGAAGCAGCACATCAGCCACAATTTTAGTAGTTTGAGTAAAGAGCTTTCTCCCTCTCTACCTTTTCTGCTTTCTTTTCCTCTTCTAATAAGAAATTAAGAACACTACAGGGAGGAATGAAGACGAAGAAGAAGAAAATGTTGCTGTTTTTAAGTTTGAGATTCGTAATGTTCTCAATAATGGCAAATAGAGATTACTGAAATACTATCATGGGAAATCAAATATGTAGTTGAATTAATGAAATAAAAAGCTTAATGGCCTATTATATGCTATAGACATATTTTTATTATGGTTTTGTTGCTTATTATGGTTAGCTGAATTTTTCTCGAAAAGTAGAAGCTACCCATCAGGTTAAAATATTGTACTAAATATTTGTATATAGAACGTAAAAACATTATAATAGTAAATTGTATCAGTATTTGGGGCCAATACATTCACAAAGCTTTGCCAAGAACAATGATAAAATATAGGAGAAAGTATTTTACAGTAATTTAAAGCCAACTTCGATGTTGCTGAGATTATACATTTGCTAAGGCACATTAAAAACGTAATTTAAGCTGCTGGTAAACAATATTCGATATCTCAATATCGATTACAGATTTAGGACTCGTCAATATCACTAGTAGCAGTATAGAAAATGGTTACATAGTCAAAAATACACTATTAAAGAAGTAATAGGAGTCAATTTTATAAAAATTGCATGTTTTAGATAAGGGAAGCATGTAAAAACCCATGTATTTTGAAATTTCTATTCAGATAAGTAAAGTGAATGTTTGCGGTATGCATTATGATATACAATATACACATAGGTGAATAATTACATTTGATGTGCGTAAGGAAAACTTTGATGAGAATTTTTACTGCATTCTTCCTGTAAAAATGGGAATTTTTTTACTTTCATTTTAGTTCTATTTTATATTTCATCCCATCCCATCCGTTGAAAAAAGAGTTTTTTAAAAGATATTTTTACATAGTTTCTTGACATCGTTTTGAAAAAGAAAGTATAAGTGGGTTGACAATGCAAAAATATTACAAGCAATAGATCTTTGTCTGCCTTTGCACTACCTCCAAACTTTCAAAGACGTGATGATTTCTTATCATCATTCTAGTACTAGAATCAACGTCACACCAAAAATAACAGCTTTTTCATACAAAATATTACAATAGAGAAAGCTCGAGGGTTTGTATTGTTATAATTTCCAACTTGAAGTTAGTTTGAGCATGAGTTGTGACCTATTTGCAGTGCTGATGATGCGATGCGATGCAATGAGTAAGCCTGCCTGACTCCTCTACTTTGGCTGTCTTATCTACGATCATGAATGAGCAAGGACAGAGAGACATGCCACCGCGCACCGCCATGAACAAAAGTCTCAAAACCTTTTCATAACTTGTACTGACAGCAACAAAACCGCATAACAAAACAATATTTTTTTCTAACTTTGCTTGGTTAGCACCTACCTGAATCAATCATTTTGCCCAAGGCTAAGGTGCATATTTTTTACAATAGAGCGACATGCCGGTTTATTTTGCAATTTTCATGTTTCGGGGGCGTAGGAAATTAAATAGATTCATACAGTAAATTGTTTTTGTTACCATCATCTATATCAAAATAATACTTTTTGTGCTTATCGGTGTCCCTTTTTCAAACTTCTGGAAGTTTTATCAGTTTGTTTAATCATGATAGAAAGTACATTCAATTTTCAGATAGATAAATACTTTGCCACATACAACTGAAAAAACATTTAAAATTCTTTTATTTGCCAACTATTTTAATAAACTGGAATAAAAAAGATGTACCGGAACCCTGTTTAAGAAAC
>JAHZNJ010001623.1:0-19858 GCA_027744475.1 Lepidocyrtus cf. sotoi NNG-2020 | reverse complement strand
GGCTGAATTTAAGTTCTTATCAATATTATTGATAAGGAAGTTTCTATTGATTAGGTTTTCTATTGATAATTTCTCGATAACCTTATCAATAAATTTCTCGAATTGAAAACCCTACTTTTGATGTAATGCGAGTAAGTGTGTAAGTGTGTGTGTATTTTTACTTTTGAAACACAAGCTTTATCAAAGCTCAAAAATTGAAATGATGATACAGATATGGCAGACGAGAAAAGAAGTTTGTTAGATGCGCAATTAACTTGAACAAGAAAAATGATACCACTTCTGAAAGTAGAGGAATGAGCACAAAATGGTACTAGCTCCTAACCATTCACACCACCGCCAACTATCATTTTCGTTTTTCGTAGTACATCTTTTTGGTTTTACTTACTTTCTTTCAAATATAAATTCTTTCCTTAAAAATATTTTTAAAGCGCTTTCAGAAATAAAAAAGCAAAAATAGGTAAAGTTTTCCATCTTACGAATATCCTATCTTTGAAATTGAAGAAACGGAACATTTTTTTGCTTGTAGAACGTCTCTCATCATTTTTTTCTCAATATTATGTTATAGGAACATAGATATTCCATGGCTATTACCTGCTTCCAATTTTTATTTGTTATCAGGATTTTATGTAAATTAGTCGTAGTTTGATTGAAACTACGAATATAGAGCCGGTATAGAAATTTCTCTGTAGTAATTACAAAAGAGTACGGAAACGAATGAGAAATAAATGGCTACTTACAGGCATTTTCTCTTTCTTCCGCCTTCTCTTCATTGGTTCTCTTTTTAGACGAAAGAAAACTTATTATGGAGGAAAAGATATCTTGATTATGATGAGGATTTTGATTGAGGATTGGTTATATTTTTTCTATTCCGTTACGCTTCAAGCGTATTCTGGATTTTATTTATAATCTCCAAGCAATTACAATTTTTCCTCAAGTTATAACTCATAAAATCGAAATTAAAGTGCAATAGTTAAGGAGAACCCAGACTGCCGCTTATAGGCTCGGTCGAGCTCAAGAAATAAGCGACCGATTCGTTCACACTATACGCCGTAGGTAACCTATGGCGTAAACTTTAGGTATACGCTGACCTGAACTTACCGCTTGCAATGCATCGTACACACTGCACAGCATACTCTGTACAAAACAGTGCAGAGTATACACAGCCAGTCTATACTTATCGGTCTGTGTTGTTCACATTTAGTGGTGCAGTGTGAACGAAAAAGCTATCCGCTACTTACGACTGACAATATAGGCAATAGGCGACCGATCGCTTACTCAGTCTGGGTTCTCCTTTATGCATGGAGCATAAAATAAGCTGTAAAAGAGTATTCTCACAAAACTAGCTGCAACAACAGCAGGTAAATTGCCTGAAACAATTCCAACAACGGAAATTTTAAGATTATTATGCAATTTAGTCTCAGCTCTAATTTCTACTTTATATAATAATTTCTTTATTCCAAGCAGACAAATAATACCACACATGCAATGCAACGACCAAATTTGATTACGTTTTGCTTTTATTATGGTTCGGCAAAAACAACCAGCAAGGTACATACTCGATACTCGCTTTCCGCTTGCTTTTGAATTTATTATTTTCCTCTTGTTCTGCTTACATGAGTAAATTGCTCCCAAATATAACCCTAAAACCCCATAAATTCTGTCAAATTTCAAAAGATTTCATCATAATATCGGCAATTTTGCTTTTACATAAGGCGAGGCAAAATAAAGAAAACGCTGCTGTTGGTGGTGTGGTATGTATATGAGTGAGAGACGTGTAGTGCTCTCCCGTCACTACCTCTACAGTCACTGCCTAACTTTCTTCTTTCATGCAATGCTTTGTTCTTTGTTTTGGTGTTCTCAAATTTCCAGAAAGCTGTTGATGAATGATACGGGAGTGAAACAAAGCTCGCCATGGTTCCAGTTTCTGAAAAAATATGAGCAAGCAAAGCAAGAAATATGAAATTCATATTAACAACTTCGATTTACTTCCGCGTTCAATTGATCTCGTTTTTATTTCGTTCCCATTTTGAGTTTATATTAACGATTTTGGTTAAAACAGGAACATGGGAACAAACATAGGTACTTCACAAAAACATCACAACAAAGGCAACCACTACAGCATTGTTGTTCGTTGAAGCCAGTTTTATAGGAATTGAGTGAAACCCAGAACAGCAACGATCAAGACAAATTACAATTTCAACCGTAGTTAAGCATTTTGAAACACATGGCATAGTACAACCTCGGCAAATGTACTAGACAACGCTCATAAAAATCAATCACGACTTTTATTTGATGCTTGGATTTGTACTACAATTACATTACTAAAAGAATGAAAGGAAAGTTAGTGAGTGCATGAACGTAAAATACATCCATTGTTACTTTTTGACAAATTCACGAAAAATTTAAAAACTTGGAGAAAAGCGGAAAACTATTGTCTTTTCACACAGTAGCTGTAAAACAGCTAAAGGGGGATTCAAAGGATAAATCAATTTGAACTGTTTAATACAGTGTCTTTATTTAAATTGTTCAAATTTCTACCTTTACTTGTAAATCAGATTGCCTGTTTTCATCTGGCCATTCAAGAATTACGCAAAATAATATACCACTAAATCTTCAATTCAAGCTTTGCTTAAACATTTTGGTTTTAAATAAAGAGATAAACTGATGAAAGGCAAAGTACCAGACAGTCTGTCAAAACAGAACTAATGAGACGAGAGTGTTGATTTAAGAGCTCCTGAAATGCAAGAACTCTCTAAACATTTAAAAACTTCTTCGTGCTGAGCATTTCTAATCCTTTCCATCTCATTCCTTCATGCTAATGCGATTTTGAGTAACTTGAAGCTTCCAAAACACTTCCAATTGCAATTTTTCTTTTCATTTGTTATTTTTTACTCTCAACTAAAACGTCAGACTTCATCTCATAACTTTCATAAGAAATGTTGAGAAAATAACAAAAAGCCTAGACAAACACATGTGTACAATATTCTTAAACAAATAATAGGACGAAAAGACAAGATTGAATTTTTCCATGCACTTCATCTAACTCAAAAACCGCGTTTCCTTTATATTTTTGGTAATTTTAAAGTGCTAGCAAAACGGATTAATCTCAATCAAGAACATAATGGATTGATTGCAATTGGTTTTGCAGTTTGCTTTAGAGTTACATTAATCATCGAAATCATTATTAATATAAATTTCCATTCCTGCAATGAAATTTTGTAAAGGTGAGCTATTGAACTGCCCACAGAAAAATAATTAAGAAGTTTATGATATTATAATTACAGATTATATAGACATATAGCTCGTTTTACTTTCAATTGAATCTGTTTTGTACTAAAAAACATTTTTCCGCAATTTTATTTTCGGCTTCATTTTAAAAAAACTTTATATTGTAATTTGGAAATGGTGATCATAGCATTTATTTGGAGCACACTTCAGAAATGCAAATTTAAAAAATTATTTTGGGTACGTGGCTGTTTTTTCTTATTCTTGTTTAAAGATGAATACAAATTTAATGTAATTTCAATAGTATGCCTTTTATGTCTGCCAATTTCTTCAATCCTTTTCAAGTTCATTACAATGCAACGGTTGTTTTTTCTTCTCTAGTCGAGTCGATATGATGCAATCGCATTTCAATCCATCTGTCTCTCCAAAAGCTGAAAGTCATGGCCAAAAGCCATTATCATCATCTATTCACAGCCATAGCCATTTTGGTATGTGTTTGTGGTGGATAGAGAGTAAAAAAGTTAAAATCTTCTCCACAGAGAAGAGCCCTCACAGATGCAGAACTGCAGATTGCAGCTTAATGCAGGAAAAATAAAATAAAAATGGGAGTTTTCAACTCATCTTGATTCCTTTTCCGAGATGTAATACAATATAGAGAAATGTCGCATGCCGACATGCAGCAGCGGCAACATGCAGTTGTAGAAATGCATTTTTATGTAATAATGAAATCCTAGTTGATGGTAATGCAAGTGCACTTAAGAATTTTAAGCCTCTTTATTGCATTTTTTCTCATAGAAGAAGGGAATTTTTTTTCTCAAAATGAAAGTAAAAAGCTTCCGTAGTCGTTGATTCATTTAACTTTATTTAAGGTTAAAAATACAAGGAGAACGTTTTTTCTTTAGAGAAGGGAAAAGCTGAAATGATGTTGATTTGGAACATTCACTTACAAAACGAGAGAGTCACTTACAATAGATGTGTATTTACATTTCTGTTTTTTAAAAAGAAGTCACTATAAATTTTCTTCAAATCAATAGTTCCAATGAGAGCCGAAAGTAAAGTAAAATGAAGGGGAGGGGTAAGTGATATTATTTGAACTAAAGCAAAACAAAAAACTAAACTAAAAAAGTACTGAAAAATTATATGATTCTGTTCTCCTTTGTTTTTTGTGCTGGAGAATGAGAAGGGGAAGGAGCAAAAGAAGAATAAAAAATAAATTGCTGACCTTATTACGTAAAAGAAGTCTCACACGTGCGGCCTGCTCTCCAAATCTTTGCAAGGTGAATACCAATTCCACACATTTCTCCTGCCAGTCCATTGGGGTGACAAGAACTTGTCCAGCTTCTCCTGCAAAATCTTCTGCTCCCCCTTGGACGACACTCACAGCAGCTGCAGCTGCCGCTCGCATAAGTAAAGAATTTTCGATTGTTTTAAGAACACTTTCACCATCCACTTCACCAACACTACCACCACTACCAACTGTTGTTGCTATTAAAGCAGCAGAAGCGGGCGTTGAAGACGGGTCCACAATAACATCTTCTCCCCCTCCACCACCAGTAGCAGCACTATTGCCACTGCCTCTTCCACTCACATTCCGGAAGCCAAGCCCGGACACAAACAAATCAAAATCGAAACCAATATCTAACGCAGAGGAAATACTTTTTGAAGTGGCTTGACAACTGTCGCCAGCATGAGCACCACTAACACCACTAATGTCAGATACAGTTGCTTTTGCTGCTGGATGAATCGTTGCATTTTTTGCTGTGGTTGCATTATGATACTTTCCTCTTTCACTACCACCACCGCCACCACATTGATGATGATGGGAAGCCATCCTCATACTTGAGGGACTTTCAATTACTGAAGTAGAATTACTCCCATTCCCTCCAAAACCACCAATAATATTCGTGTTTGAAGGAGTATTTGTGCAGGTAGCTATTCCACTTGTACTTCTGCTACTCCCTCTTGCTGAATTACTTCCTCCTCCGTATGCGTTCCATTCTCTGACTCTCTGAGCACGGAACGTGTCATTGGTTTGGTTGTTGTGGCTGTGGAGGCCATGTAATTGAGAAACCTCAGCAGGAGTACCTGTTACAACGCCACTTGTGACATTTCTAGAGCCACTTGAAACACCTTCACCACCACCACTTGCACTTCCGTCCAAAAAACCTGATAATCTCCTCCGAGGTAGGACATGCATTAAATCTCTCTCCCTTTGTCTCTCCATTGCTTCTTGATTCTCATAAATAACTTGTTGAGCATGAACTGAATTAAAACATGAGGTAGTATTTGGATTGTTCATTGCATTTTTAGACGACGGAGGTGGATCATAATCAAAAGAGAACTCGAAGTCCCCCCTCTCCGCTGTCGGAGTCGTCGTAAATGAAGATGATTGAGTGTGAGGAGTGTGATGCTGATACACTGGCGAGCTGACTGTCAAAGCCTCCTCCATGCTCACAATGACAATGTTGGGAGAAACGTGACAGAGAATCGAAAACCTCGGATAGAGTTCCACAGGAGGACTCACTCGTCGTGTCCCCATCTCCACTAACAAGGCTACTTAAACTCAAACTCGTTTGGCTATTGCAAGGAAGTTTCCTTTGTTCTAATTCATATTGCTGCTCTGCAAAATCTTCCAGGAGATCCTGGAACTCCTGATCTTGTTGTCTATGCAGGTCTTCCAGAGAATCTGCTTCGTGTATATTCGAAGAAGAACTCATACCTTCAGAATTAATGGATACACCTTCACCACCACTTGCACAACTATTTTCATCACCTAAACTTTGCAATAGGCTGTCGCTGTGAGATTCGTGAGAGCCAGACGGAGTTTTTGCATCGTCATCATCATTTAAGTCAAAATCGATTATGTTCAGATCTAAAAATGGATTTGATGATGAAAATGATAAAGCACGTTGATGACGAGATGGAGGATTTAAAGCTGAACTGAGCTGATTCTGTCGAGGTAAACTTAAACTACTTCCTCTCCTGAAACCTGTAAATGAATGACGAGTAGCAGAAGGAGATGAACTGACAATATCATGAGAACTGATCCTAGACTGAGGAGCTGCTTTTCCGAAATTCTCTTTCCCTGAATTTTGCATTGGATTCGATGAAGATAATGACGATGAGACTGCTGCTATTCCCTCAAGAGTATTTTCAATTGCTGCATGTGCAGATACAGATAACGGATTCAATGGGATAGTAGTGGACGTCGTCATTGTGGAGCGTCCTCCTGTTGCACTTGGCACAGTAGCAGCGGAAGCAGCAGAAGGAGGAGAAAACTCAATACAGGATTTTACTTGTCCTCTCGTTGAATTTTTCGACTGTGAAGATGACCGCGTGCGAAGCAAATGAGTTTCTGAATCTATTTCGGTGCCTTTTGCCAATGCTGTTGAGGAAGTCTCCGACTCCATTATTATTTTTGGTAAAACTTATGATTCTATCAATGAATAGATTACATCCTTTTCATTGCTTTTCTTGTAAACTAGAATATAATTCCTAATAATTACTGAACTGATGCTAATGTTGTTTGTAGAGAGACCGATGTTGATTCACCTCCTGTGGCGCTAGAGAATTTTTTTTGGCAAAAAATGTTTTATTGGCTGGTTTCCGCTGTGTTGTTCATATGCTGCTGCTGCTGTTGCTCATATGATGTTGATCGTTGCTGGTGATTGAGATTTAGTTAAGAAGGAGGAAAAAGGTTTTATTTAATTTCTGGGTGGAATGGAGAGCGCAGCAGTCTCAGTCGCGGTTTTTATGCCATAAGCCTGTCAACTCCTTTCTTTTAGATTTCGCCAGTTCTCCGCTTCTGTTCCTGTTGCTGCTTCTGATACTTTTTTTTGCTGTAGCGTTGCAAATTACTTTTTGCTGTGGAGATGACGATGATAAAATTAGCCCAAAATGTAGTCCAATATCAAGTCCAAATCCAACGATCGTTGCTCAGTTAAGTGGAAGACTAAAGACTAGAGCAAAGAAAAGAAAAAAATAACGAGATTATATTTTTGGGATTTTTCGTAAGTTTTTGGCACACTAATGTAAAGTCAAGCCAATAAAGCCAGTTTCAGCAGCAAACTAAAAAGCAAAAAGTAAGAGCACTCGAATGTCAATATTTCTGTTGATGCTTCTGCTGGTGATGATATCATTTTAGATAATATTGCTATTGCAAATGATTTTTAGTTGATGTAGGGAAAAGAAAAAACACGTTAATTTGCGTCTACGTGGTGTAACAACCGCATTTAATAAACGTTGTTGGAGTAGCGGTGATGACTTCAATTTTGAGAACGTTTTTCACTCTTTCTATTTTGCTGCTTTTGTATCTCATACTTGTTTCAAAACATGTTTCAGTTCCTAGTCAGATCGATATCAATAATTTTTTTTCGTTTGTTTTTGTGTTTTTGACTGCCTATAGTACCACCGTACCAAACACTAATGATGAGCACCATGCCACACAGTAGCATTAACACATTGTCTATGTTTGTAGGTTTGTCAAGAGAGAAAAAATTGGCAATAAGTTAAATACTAACTAAATGGTCGACAAATATGCAATGCTCATAAATAAATAAAAATATCCTGTCTCTGCGTGTGTTTATTTTTATTTCCTTCGGAAAATTAGTATTTGACACACACGCGTACACGGTTTTGATGTTGTTCTTCTTCTGCTCATTCAATATTATGATTATTATCTTCCATCCTTGCGAGCAAAATATTAGACAATTCGTTGTTGAGCTCAATTTTTTCTATCTATTACTTTCCCGTCTTTTCCATGGATTTGTAAACTCAACACACACTTTGTAACGTAACATTACATTTATAACTGATGTTGTGCAAAAGTTTCAGTTGTTGGCAATGAAATTAAATGAATTGAAACAAGGCGAATATGAAAAAAACTTTCCTTGTCATACTGTTGAACTTATCGTTAGTAGCAATTTCTAAAAGAAAAAATAATCATAGGAAGGAATGATCATGTTGATCATGATTGGGCTCGTGCATTCACAAACTGAAGAGGCCGAAAGAAATTATTATTGTGCACCACTTTGCGTATTCAATGAAGCAGAAAGAGCGGCAGCAGCACAGCGAATGAGTTTTAGTTCTCTGGCTGACTTTTTACAAATTTCATAATTCATTTTTTATTTCTTTATCCTGAATTTTACAACTTTGTCTGGCCTTCCACTAATGTCTTTTTTGGAGATTTTTGGAAGCTTTGCATAAAACTTAAACTTCGTCCTTGGATGAAGTTTTTGGCATTTGAATTAGAAGTTTTAAAAATCTATTCATTTTCTTCAGCTTTACAAATAAGCTTTCATGCTTTAACTTGCAAAAAAATTGTTATATAGAACGTGGGAAACTGGAAGAAGGGGTTTCTTTTAAAAATATATCAATTTTAAAACATTTGCTTGATTGTAGAAAAGTCTACGATAATTTATTTTCGTTTGGGAAGAACGGAGATAAGTTTAAACAGGAATGAGGGGGAAAATCTCTGATCTGACTGAAGATTTTACTTTTTTGTTGTTGTTTTGTTATTTCTGGCACTCACACTTATCAAAACACAAAGTCTGAGTTTAAGAACAAACAGGAACTTTGTTTTATTAATTTCTTTTACGGTAACAGATACTAGCGGAGTTTATCTTTAAAGAATTGAGTACAACTTATTGAGAAAATAATTTTGCACGATTTATGTCTAACGTTTGCTTTCTTTGCAATTGAAAATCTAATTTCCTACTTTCGATTTATTTTTGTTTCTATTTTTAATTTTGTTGAAGATTTTAAGAGCACACTTCAATGCCTTCACTACAAGTCACATCAGCACTAGATTTCTGTCTCATTAACCATTTTCATGAGTCATTTATAAATGACAAGAACATTTAAGGTTGATAGGCGCCGTTTTTTATGTAAGTAGATGCAGCGTAGAAAAAAGTTCTAGATACACATAATAACACTAAAAGAAATCAGGAGACTATTTTGAAGTTGATGAAGTCCAATTTATTTTGAGTTTTAAAAAAGGTTGAAGAATTAAAATTTCTCTTTTTTCTGGCGAAGTTATATCGAAGTCGGCAATATTTTTGTTTTTCCACTTTGTTCTTAAGAAACTGTTTTGATTTATTTTATACAATTCAATATAAAAACAATTAACGATTTGTGTTTGAAAAACATTATTTTACCCACCGATGCAAATTACGCAATATCTGAATTTCAAGTGATGTAAAAATCTACTTAAATGAAATATTGTCAATTATGTCCTACATTATCAATTGTCAAGCTGGGGTTTGGCGGACCTATTCTGATACACCGCAGGGAAATGAATTCAAAAATATGTTATCGTCGAACCATGAGCAACATTTTTTGCTTGTGAAAATGCTGTTGAAATCTCTTGTTATCCGATTTAGTTATTAATTTCCCCACCAAGAAAAACTGCATCTCAACACGTTGCTTACTTCACTTCACATACTCACTTAACTTCAATCTTCCAATGCAACAAGGAATAGAAAATTCTGCAGGCTCATCTGCCTTCATTGCACTGATGAACTAACGATTTCTTTTCTCCAAAACTACTAAAAATGTAACTAACGTCTCAAGAAAGGAGGAAAATTGTAGCGGGGTAGAATGAGAGTATAGATTAAGCCCGGGACATAGAGACTAGAGAGCATGGCATGGGTAGTAATAGATTAGAGTGTATTATATATGATGGTGTGTGAGACATCGGAGTTGGTTGTAGAGTAATGGGTATGTGTGCGTTGAGAATAAAGAGTAGAGATATAAGCGACAGAACTTCAGAGACTTAGTGATAACCCTTATTTGGCATAGAGGTAACACCACAAAAATGTTTAAAAAATACATTCAATCCAGAATAAACTAAAAAAGTTAAACTCGTTTTCCCTCCCTCTTTTTCTCATAACTTTTCTTACACTTCGCCGTTTTATTCCTCCTTTTCCTGATTTTCCTAATAATACGGATTGAATTCATGCTCACTCGAATAACAATCATTGTAATGTTCCTCTTTTAACAAAAATCGAGAAAGCCGTGTAAAGCTTAAAACTGTGTACGGAGGTAAGCAAGACAGCTTCAAACTTTCAAATGCGTAGAGAAACGAGTGAACAGTTTGATCACGCACGTCGTACGTAACGTCAAATGACTTACAGGAGATAGTCAGCCGCTAAGTAAGTGGAAATGGAGTTTGCAGTTCGAGAAAAAAATCTATTTCCTTCATCCTCTTCTATATTATGCTATTGTGCTGCTGCTGACAAAAATCGAAACTTTTCAATACTATCTTTAGCATTCATTATCACAACACACTAAGGTAAAGTAACTTTACTTTGTATGAATCTGAAATAGTGGCAGCAGCAGCAACAACGGTAGCATTATCTTAGCAGGAGCAAAAATTTGGGTGGCCTGGAGGAGAAAAACTCGATCTAATTTTGGAACTACTGCCAAAACATTATAAGGAACAGCAAAAAATAGAAGGAGAGGGTGACAAAAGCTTTTCATGCAGTTTATTCGTCAACTCGTCTTAAAATTCAATAAAAAAAAGTTTAGAAAACTTTTGGTATAATATCTATATAGATTGTTCTAGGTAACGTTCGTTATTAGACAGAACAATAAAATATTATTAGATGCAAACAATGCTTTTAGCGCAAACTTCTTGAATGTATTGCTTTTGTGGTCATTTAAAATGTTCATAGTTTATCTTGGTTATACATGGGACAGGCTTGATAAAAAAAATTATGAGGGCATACCCTATACGCATTCAGTTTGTATGGAAATTTTCTTTCTGTGAAAAAATTTGGAGATACTTCGTATTTATTTCTACTACTTTTGCTGACGGTTTTTTATTTTTTTAACTCTCTTTTGTTGCGTTAATCCTTAGATGAAGCCTTGATATTATGCGTGCTTGCATCGTACATGCCCCAGTGCAGTGCGATATGAACAATTAAGAAAAAAATCGAACTGAAGTCAAAATGAAGACAAATCTCCCAACTACAGTTAGTAGGATGGATGAAGGATGAAGCTATAAAAGTGTTGAAACCTGCCACAAAAACTTCCACGTATTTTCAATTTTTCTTGGAAAGTGTCTTGCACGCATCATACTGAAATGAAACGTATAATTTACATATAAAAAGAAGCAAAAGGAGACGACAGAGAAAAAAGGAGTTTATATTTATTTAAGTGCGAGCAGCAATGCAACGAAGTAGAGAATTGTGGAAAGTTGAAGTTGGATGAGGTTGTTATGTGAAAGTGTGTGTGGAGGAGTAAAAAGGAGTCATCTCAATTGTTGCTATTTCCCATCTTCTTCCTTTTCCAATTTTTCACTTTTTTCAGTTTTTGAAACGAGGAAAGAAAGAAAAACGAAGATAAAAAACATGCAACGCACATGATCTCTTTTTCGCTGCTCATTCTTGTATGAATGAGCTTTTTTGCCTGAGCTTCTTCTTTTCTGATAATGTTTTGAGCTTCTTGTTGGATAAAAAATCTATTTTTCTACTTCTGTTTACCCCTTCTTCGTTTTTGCCTTTGCTCTTGCTTTTTAAGATGTTCAAAGAATCGCTGAAGTAGTAAAAAGCTGTGGTATGGTATGGAAATGGTATGGTTTGGCAGGGTTGATGATGGTTGACATTATTTTTTCATGCGTAGAGTTGTCTGAGAGTGTTTTTTGGTTAGAGATTGGTTTTTATGATTTTTCTTTAAAAAGCAGAAAGTCTGAATTTGGAATAGATTCAGAAAAAAATCAGTTGATTTGAGTGGATGACATTAGTTAAGATTCAAGCTTGAACATGTTTTTGGGGGATTTTTGGTACTTTTGATTCAATCGGTAAAGGAAGCGGAAAAACGTTAAATTTAACAAGAAGCCCTATTTACTTCACTGAAAAATAAAGAGCTTCTAAATTTTCTAAGATAAGCGCGTATTCGGTTTGCATTACTGAGAACGTATAAAAATTCGCATTTTAATTGTAGAAAAATTGTGTAGTTAAGCAAGCATTTGCATACAGAGCATTTGTTATAGCCACTTACCTATGGGAAATTGATATTAATAAACAACAAATATTTTAGTAATTGCGTCGAGCTGAAGTATGCTCCTCAACATTTTTGTAGTACCAACAAGTTTAAGAGTCGTGAAAAAAAGACAAATCGACATATCTGTATATTCAAAAAATAAATCTTTTATTAGAATTTCTTAAAGACACAAAACTTATATTCTTTAAGATTTCTTAAAAAGCAATAGCATTAGCATAATGTTAGTTATCGGTACAGCGTACATTAAATCTGAAAACGTGACCTCTTTTTATGTAACAAGCTGATAACCTTAATGCTATGCAATTCAGTAATGCTTTTCGTTTTTTGTTAATTAAAGCACGTAATTAGTTTTAAAAGCTTACACTAAATAACCGTTTATTGAAACATTTATTCATTTCTCATAACTTTACACGAGATTTTGACTGTTGGAAGTGATGAACTAATTCAAAATTTCTCATCATGGAACAAGCAAAAAAAGCTAACAAAAACAGTCGGGAATATTTCTCTTTTCACACTTCGACAAAATCCTAAGAAAGAATTGCTCGGGGAATTTTTCACACTTTCTGCAACAGCAATTTTGATTGCGACGATGATTCATCGACCGTAAAAATGAACAAACGTGATTAATATAAACTCACTACACATGTGACACTTTTTATAAATGTGCCAAACCGTACTACATTGTACTAGCACTGCAAGGTACAAGGTACATGTAAGCAAATACTTCGCAAAAGGAATACAATAAAAATCGGCATTCTCCAGAGTCAGATCAGAGGTAGAAAAGTAAACACATGAGATCGAAATAAACGAGTCAGAATCAGAATATGAATGTTTCTCGGAAATTGTTTGAGTTACTGCACAGCACAATCAGAACATTGGAATGTTCTACGTACAATATTTTACAACGAAGTCGTCGAGAACAGTTAAAGTAAAACAAAAACATTTTTATTCTTCACATGAGATAAATTTGTTCTGCATATAAAAAATGAATTTATTCTTCCATTCCAACAAACTCTTTTTCAAACGAACTGAGCAAAACGGCATTCAGATAAACGGTTAAAAATAAACTCAACAAAAAAAGCAAGAAGTGAAAGTAAAAATGTAAAATCAAAATTGGCTGTAACTTGAAAATATGTTTTTTATCTTTTTATTCACTATCCCGTGAGCAAAGTATTTATTCTTTCGTTTTGTTTTAAAAATATTCAAATTCATAAAAACTGACATTGTTTAATATTGCTCCAAATATGCAAAGTAGCTTTTTTCTTACTTACATAGCAGGATACATTTCATAGGGAAGTAAAAGCAATTCAGAAAGAAAATGCAACTTGGCAGGTTATTCAGTTTTCGTAAAATATGATATCCTACAACATCCTACGCTAAAATTTCTTTAAAATTTAGCTTTTAATAAATTTAGGTTCAGCTTCTTTTATTGCGTCTTAAGCTTCTGTATCATATCAGATAAAATATGGAATCAGGTTATACTAAAATTGGAATCTAGTTTAAGGTTGTGTTACGGTTGGATGGAGTGCATTGTTCTTCCTTAACTTTTATCAGTCAAAATCTAAATCGGATATAATAAATAGTATTCTGCACTATCAGCTTTTTATCTTCATCATCCACCCACCCAACAACCCTCTTTTGCTTCGCTCGCTCTAACAAGAATATCAAGTTATGTAATTTTGTTACTAAATGTGGAAAAATTTTGTTTCGTATCTTCCTGGAAAATTTATGTAGAACGAGCTGAAAGTTTTGCTCTGCACTGCAATTGAAGTTATAAACTGCTGCTGCTACAGTGCAGTAACTTGCTGATACGATATAATACCATATGATAGACATATCCCACTGGAGTTTGATGAGGTATCAATCTGACTTTACGCTATTGTACGAATAATTTTCTTGCGTTTCACCGTCGCCCTAGTTCATATTACGGATTAAAAGATATTATGTTACAAAAATGATAAACGTGGTGAATTCTATAATTGAAGCCTAGTGCACTGCAAATACTGAAACAATTTTGCTAATATCGCATAATATAGCATTCGGTCCTTCTTTATCTTAAAAATATAAAGTACGTTCCATATTTCATTTCTTTTTAAAAAATAGTACTAATAAGAAGCAAGGAATAGGAAGAAATGAAGTACTGTCAATTGTGAGTTTGATTGCTTAGGTTTTAGTTTAATGAGTCATATTCAATGTTTGAGTAATTAAAAAAAGTTTTATGACATCAGCAATTATTTTGAGTGAGATTATTTAAACCAATCTAATATCAAAATGGTTACTCAAATTAACTTAAGAGCACAGCACCTGTTTACAATTGTTCAATCAGTTTTAAGTAAAACTATAAACAACCTCAGAAAGACTCAAACTCCTAGACCATGCATGATCGCCATCTAACAACCCTAAACGTGATATTTTTCTCTTCCTCACTTCATTTTCACCGCTTTCAATTTTTTCGGTTCCCTTCCTTACCGGTTCCAAAACAGTTCCATGCTTTCCTACTTTCCTCTCTTCTTTTACTTCTTTGTGGTTAGCGCAGCAGCAGAGAACCGAACAGCTGAACACAACCTTTCTCCTTCAAAATACAGAAAGCAACACAATCCCTATTTCTTTCCTATCTAGTAAAGTTGTAGTAGAAATGTAAGCAAGAATGCTGTCAAAAATATTTGCTACACGCAAGTCTCAACGGAAGAAAGCAAGAAACGGGACAGAACAGCGGCTTAATAACAGAATAATAACGGCAGCACAGCACGAGCTTCTGCATAATAAATGCAATGCTGCCGTTTTTCGTCTTTCCTTTTACGAGAAGCCCATTTTTCTACGTTATGCTTTTGTTCTTTACCGTGACAGATCAAACACATGCACATGGTTCTACTCTTTCTCCTTTTATTTTTTGCTTTTACATCAGATGTGCTGTAGCAATCTAAAAATTCGAAGTTCGAGTAAATAAGTAGCCTTCTTTAGTTTGCTTTTGCTTTGCATGCCTGTCGCAGAGCTCGGTACATAAATTTTATGCTCTTTTTTACTACCGCTGCTGTGATGCTATTACATGCCATGCGATACCGCTTTAGACAAGCTTTAGAAAAAATGGAATGTCCAAGTCCTCTCGCTAAGCCTTTGTAACTATCATCCCGGATGATTTTTATTGTGTGACTATAGCTGAGCCTGTGAACGAGAGAAAGAGAGAAAAGATTGTGTCGTGTAGAAAATAAAGTTCGTCAGTTTACTGCACTTTTCTATACACTCTTTTACTCGAATTTGAAATTTCAAACTGTACATTGTCGCCAATGAGAAACTTGTCCTTTTCTCGCTCGTTTACTTTCGCTTTTTCTTTCTCTCTCTCAATCTCAACTCATTTATTACTACTCTCTACTCTTAAATGGGAAATTGCTTGCCCGTGGTCCAACGCCAGCAATAATAGCACAACCACAGCCGATTTTACTCGAGGACATAATAGAAGTAGAGAGCCACCAAGCTTTTTAAGCTTTATAGGCAAGGGACTCTCTCCCTTTTCTCTCTCCGGATCAATGCAAAACTTCCCACAAAGAAAATTCCATCAACTCATTCGTGCCCTTCCATAATGGATTTTTCTTCTACCCCAACAGCATTAAAATTTTCTCTCTAGTATGTTGCAACAGTATTACCAGCACCACCGCTACCACTACGACGACAACGACAACCACGGCCTCAACGACTATGACTACAGAAGAGAATAAAAAAGTGGAAGTAAAAGGAGATGCCGTTGCCTCACTTCGAAAAAAGTGTTGCTCTTTTTCTCTTCTGTCGAATATTTGTCGATGAAGAGGAAAAAGAGACATAAATATAAAGTGATGGTTTTCGCTACACATAAATAAACTAAAAAACAACATCCAACAAAATACAAAACCTTCGTAGTCGGCATTGCTTTCGCTTAGAGAGGAGAGAGACTTGGCAGGAATGAGGAGGATGCTGCTACCGAGGTTAATGTTGCCTAAGCTCTCTTGTAAAAACTTTTGAGTTGGAGGAGTTGAAGGAGGAAAAAGAAGTTTCTTTCGTAACGTAACAACTTCTAAAGAAGACGATCCTGATGATTTTGTTGCTGATAGCGGAAAAGCAACGGTGTGGCAACTGGCAAAGTAAAAAGCAGCAGCATTTGAGTTTGAGGATAATAATGATGACGATATTGACGATCATCAGCATCATCATGATCATCATCAAAATGATTCAACTATATTTTTTGCTGTCGCTGCGGCTGTTGTTGGAATTCTTGTAAGATGCACGAGCAACAACAAAAGCACATGATGATGATGTTGCTCTAGGGAGAAAGAACGATGTTGATGATCATCATCACTACAGTGTGGTGGTGGTGTAGGTGGAAAAAAAGTTTTACCGCTCGAGCTCAGCTTATCAAAGAGGTGCAAGAAAAATATGAATCTTTCTATCACCGGAAACAACCGACGTTCCTTTTCATTTTCTACTTACTTACGACGGCCTTAAGAGTACGTACACTTCTCACTCACTTTTCTTTCATTTTCTTGCCATTTCTCCTTTCTTTTACTTCCACGCTCAGGTGGAGGAAAAGTTTTATCCGTTCGTCCATTTGTTCCGTTCAAGTAAAAATAATAATCATAAGGAGAAGAAAAAGGAAGGAAGAAGAATAAATAAACCTTTTTCGTTTTCTTTCCTTACCCTTTCTCATTCCATCAATCCCTACTTATTTATAAGCTGTATTACTATTACTAATATAAGTTAAAGTTATTTCTTACTTCAGTTACATTTGAGATGGGATGAACGAGCAGAGAGGAGCAATATCATCAACATTCTTAAAGCTAAAGATGCGTTTCAGTTTTACTAGAAAATAAAACGAAGAAAAAAAGGAAGAAAAGAAAAAACTATTCTATCTACCTATTTCTATCATAAATACTTACACTTACGACTCTTACAAGAAACAAAAAATTATATTTTGTTATGTAATACGTAAGTAGTATGCAGGACGAAGACCGCTCAATGAGGATAAGTCTTAAAAAACTTTTTTCTACTTCGTCTTTCTAAGCCGAGGATGGATGGAATGATCAGGATGAAGCTGCTGCTGGGTGGAAATAAAAAAGAAAGTAAAAGTAAATACTCTTGACTGTTCTTTCTTTTACTTCTTCTTCATCATCATCTTCTGACCTTTTTTGGAGGGGTTTTTCCAGAAAAAGAAATAATGTAGTGGAATAAAAAATTTTGCTACAATTTTGTTCGACATTGCATTGCATCTTTGGCTGGGTTTGGGCTTTGGCATTGGCTTGATCTTGACTTAATGATAGTGTAGTGCGGTAAAAGAGCTTTCTTGAGCTTTCTTGATCTTGGGCTGGGGTTTCCGTAAACCGAACTAAAAGAAGATATTATGTATGCAGCCCATAGTATGCATAATATAGGATAAGTAGTTTCTGCTGCTGTTGTTGTTTGGAATGCAATTTTATGTGAGACTAGAAGCAGCGGAAGCAGAAGAGCACAATTATTACACCCACATTTACTTTTTTATAGTAAGTATGGTGGTGGTTTGTAGACAACAATTTACGAAAAAAGATTCAGCTTTGGCTTTGCTGATGTTGAGTCTCTCACACAGAACAAGAAAAACAGAAAGGGAGAAGAAAAAATGTAAAGTAAAAAGGAGGCATCTTGTGAGTAACTTGCTCTTTACATCATCGTTCTTTCTAAAATATAAGACGAGAGGAAAGAAGAAGAAAAGGATAAGGAGCTTTCTTTTTTATAAAGTGTTGTGTTGTGTCATGTACTGGAAGTAGAGAAAGAATGAAGAAGAATAAGGTTCTTTGGAAGAACGTCCATGAACCTTGAAAAGAGGAGAAGATGAAGAAAAAAGAATTCACAAGAATTTATGCATTATTCTTTCTCTTCCACTTTTCTGAATGTATATCATTGCAAATACGTATCTCCCAGGCAAAGAGTAAAAGTAAAACAGAGAGAGAGAATAGCTAAAAGGAAGACTTGAAAAAGAAAAGTTTCATTTTTATTTTTTACTTGTTGTACTGACTTTTCCGCTAACAGTTACAACTCCTACGACTACACACGGATCTTATTTGACTCCTGTCGTCCTGTTTCTTTTACTGTACTTCTAGAAAAAATAGAATAAAATGCGGCGGGCTGTAGTGATGATGCTGATGGTAGTAAAGAGGAGGGATGCCTATGGTACCATCATCCACAATGTACGGAACTTACATTGAACAAGCAGATCTTTTTTCGTTTCCTTCCTCTTGCATAATAATATGTACATTTTACTTAAAAGTGCAAATTAGTCGAACTGTAACTTACTTACAGCACAACGTTCCATCTATTACCACAAATACAGCAAAAAATAAGTAAAAATATACAACGGCCAAGCAGTAAACTTTATTCAGTCTATATGAAACAGCGATCACCAGCAAAATCACTTTGTTTAAGAAAAGCAAGTGGAAGTACAACAAAACGGAAAGTGAAACAAGATCCAGAAAGAAGGCAAAACCCTCTTTTTCTATTTCGTTCTTTTTCTTTCTTCCGTGTTCTATTTCCATCCAATCAGAAATTCGATGCAGGAGTTTTGAGATGAGATGGTAAGGTAGCGAAAACGACCCGACGAAGCATTTTGTTTTTGCGTCTTCTCCTAAAATGGCAACGTTTACAGCGATTCCGAATCTAAACTGAAGACACACAAAAACCTATTACTTCTGCACTTAAATACCCTCTTTTGTTCCGCTAATAGTGCCGCTCTGCGCTTTTTTCTCTTTCTCTCTCAACAGCAGCGGTAATATCAGTTTTAGTTTCTTCCTAGTAAGATTGTAATAGTTTCAGTAGCATATTAAGCTTCTCTTGCTGGTTCTTGGAAAAGCGGAAACGGAACTCAACTCTCAACTCGCTCCCATCTCTTTGCCTTACTCACTCAGCTATTCTATTCTCTATTCCTGCTACTACAAAAGTAATGTGTTTTTCTGTGTTTCTCTATTTATATTTTGTACTTGCCTCTGATGATGACTCTGCGACTCTAACTTTGCAGAAATAAAAGAAAGAAAGAAGAAGAGGGAAAAGATGAGGGAGACAATTTGCTCTTCTTTGACTACAATCATATAATCACAATATACTGTTGTTGCCCTTGCTACAGGGATGATAATTAGATAATAAACATTTAAAAAATATAATAACAAATATTTTAGCTGATTTATTTCATTGGTTATCATTTCTTGCTATTTTAATTACTGACAGCTCAACTATAATGGACTTTTATATCCATTCTATCTATAAAATTCAGCATAACAAGTTTTTATTTTACATCATAACGACGTCTTCACTTCACGCACAAAACACGAAAAAACAAAGAGCGACATTCGACAGAAAAACAGCAAGCAAGCAGAAGCTAAAAAGGCAAATTAAGATTCGTATAGTCACCGTCTTCAATTGGCAGAACTCAACTTTACGTAATAGGCATATAATAAAAAAAATAAATTTGAACTCATTTAAATGTTTATTTTTTTAGTATGAACAGTCAAAAACAATGTGCAGGTAGAAACCATATGTAAACCGTCATCACAGAACTTTCTCATTTTAAAGCAGAGCGACGTCTTTACGCACAAAAACCCAATAACGAGAGATAGCAACAGAGTAAAACAAGGCGGAGCTT
>JAHZNJ010001621.1:0-10105 GCA_027744475.1 Lepidocyrtus cf. sotoi NNG-2020 | reverse complement strand
TTATTCAAATGGTGCTCCTTACTCCAGCAGGAATCATTTCAATTGTTGACGGATCTATTTGCGTAATTGCTCTTTTCCATCTCCTCAGCTTTCTGACAATCCTTAAAAGAAAAATTAAATCCGCGGAGCTTTCAAGAATCAAAGATGATAAATTTTATGATTGGGCTTTGCAGTATAGAAAAATTCAGAACTTTTGCATTCTAGTAAACAAATGTCATGGGAAGGCTACGATTCCAATTATTCAATGTAATGGAAGCGTTCTAATAATTCTTTTGCTTTACACAAGCATCCAATTTAAGAGCTATTTCAGTGCAGAGGCAATGACCATGATTATCTTGCTTTTGATAAACGTGGTTGGCTTTTGTATGATTGTGTTTGATATTGGGAGTAGTGCCATACCTAATTCGAGAAAAGTTTTAAGGAAAATTCAGCAAAATATTATAACTTTGAGAAATAGCAATGGAAGAATAGCACATAAATGGACAAAACGATTTCTTAGATCTTGTCAACCAATTGCCCTGAAGGTTGGACCATTTCATAAAATGGACAGGGGGAGAGGACCGGCCATGCTCAAGTTCTGTTTACAGAGAACCTTCTTCTTCATCATGAAATCAAAATCAGCTTAGGAAACAAAAAGAAGTAAATTCTTTGTCCAGAGTCAAGACATTAAACGATTCAAAGTTCATCGGGATGAATATTATATTAATATTGCTTCATAATTTTATTTCATTTTCATAATAATAAAAAAATTGTACGGGCTACAAAATGGCAAATCAATCTTTGTCAAACATAGCATAGCAATAGCAAGTGGAAGACACGGCGATTTATTTATAGGAATGCTAAAAGTACAGTTATCTTGTCCACAAGATTTGACACTACTTCGTTTTCCTTTCCCATTCACAGCATAATAACAATAACATGTCAATATTTAAGATTCTCTTCTACAGAACAAGATGCAGCGCGGCTCCTTACCTACCAAAAGTTAATGGCTGGAGATGTTCATTCATTGCTTTTATCCGGGTTTATTGATCAGTTGAAGAAAGAAATTTACGCGAAATGTAAGAAATGTTTTACTGTATAGTTAAAGTTTAATTTCTACTACGAAACTAAATTTGAAGCATTATTATAGCAAAGGGTCATTTTTCATTTCTCTTTTTAATTTTTCCAGGTGCAGGCTCCCCATCAACTTACTCCCAATTCGAAACGTAGAGGAAAAGGAAATTTGCTATTTTTTTCATAATTCAAATTTATACTTTCTCTCCTTCGAATGTTTAATGTAATGTTGTGTGGATTTGAAAATGTTTTTAGTTATTCAAATAATGCGATGGCAAAATTACTCATTCTGTTTACATTAGTTTTAAACGAGCATCAAACACTCAGGTTACAGTTACGAGCCGTATATTTTAAAGCCAGTCAAAGTGTCAAAATAAGTCTATTCAAACAAAAAAGGATAGATCGAATTTACCGGAAAACCATTAAATTTGTTAATTAATATTTTAAACAACAAAAAGGCACGTAATACAGCAAGTCAAATATTTTTACCGACATTGATGGACTTTAAAAACATGTTTTCGCCAAATTTGCTTCACACGTCAGCATTTCCTGTTTTCCGAAGCGTTGAACAAAAGCCAATAACATTTAGGCAATTTTTAGTAAGTCCAAGTAAAATTAAAGCCATATATTACCGTTACAAAATTATAAAAAAGGTGCATTTTATTCACTGTTGGATATATATTCCTACTTTAAACAAGATCAATTTTTCTTAAACTGAACTGCAAAAACTCTTAAAATGGAGAGGTTGCATAAAACTCATTTGAATCTCTCGTGGTTGAAAAATACGACCAAATCCTTGTCCAAAATCGCATCCCCAGAAGGTCACCAAGAACTCTTAAAGATTCTTCTAAAACTTGGACATTTCTTTTATCTACTTCCTTTCCAAATTGCTTTCACCTCAGGAAAACTTATCATCACTCTTCCCACTTCATCAGAACATCTTTCCAAGCTGAGACGAATAGTCTTAATTAGGAACATTCTGAATTTCTCCACCATTTTGATCACACTTCTTGAAATATTCTTGCTTCATTCTCACTCAATTACTTCAAAGGCATTATCATCTGAAGAGTTTGGTGATCAACTCATGGCATTCGTCTACCACATTTTCATTCTAGCAGCAAATTGCACAGGCGCTTGGTTCTACAGCAATTTTCACCTGAACAAAGAAGAATATTTACGTCTGTTGAATGTGCTTCTCTCAAAACGGATTTTATTCCAGACGCCTTCCCTCCTTCAGAAGAGAAGTATTCGAAAATCAAAACTGTTTTCGATATTTTTAACTATGACGTTCTTCTGCTCATTAACGATTTTTGTTATTGGATGTTCGGCTGTGGCTGCTTATAAGCCTTGCCTATTTCGTCCAATTTTCGGGGCGAACTGCGACACAAATGGGGAACCGTCTCCGACAATATTTTTAATTGAAGTGGTACTCCTTTCTCAAGTTGGGGTTGGCGGAATTCTCGACTCTTGCATTGCTGTCATTGCCGTGTTCAGTCTTCTCCGTTTTTTGTCAATCCTGAAAGATAAATGTGATCGATTGGGGAAAGGCTTTGAAGTTGAAGGAGAGAAAATTTATTTATTTGCAATTGAATACAGAAAACTTCAACATTTTTGCATACTTCTTGAGAAGTGTCTTGGGATGTGCATGTTTCCAATTGTTAATTGCTGTGGAAGTGTTTTCTTAATTTTGTTGTTATATTCAGCCATCCAATTCAAGAGCTTTTTAAGTGGATTGGCTCTATTTATGGTGGTTTTGCTTCTGTTCAATTTCACGTTTTTCTGTATGATGATATTTGACACTGGGAGTAGAGCAATACCGAATTCGGAAAGTATTTTAAGAATAATCCAGAAAAGTGTTTGTGTAAAAGATGACAATAGAGTGAACGGGATTTGTAGGAAATGGATTAAAAAGTTTTTGAGATCTTGTCAAACAATTGCTTTGAAGGTGGGACCATTTCATAAAATGGACAGGGGGAGAGGACCGGCTATGCTCAGATTCTGTTTGCAGAGGACGTTCTTTTTCATAATGAATTCAAAGTCACATTAATTGGAACTTGGAAGTTAAAGTAACTTCAGAGTAAAGCGAGAATCAGGGCCACTGAGCTGAGGAACGTATTAATTTCTTGTTTGTTTATCAGAATTTTGTGCTGAGTGAGTTCAGCCAACCGAAGCCGAAAGTCTTTTATGCTAATGTCATGAAAATTTAATTTGATTTTACCATAGTGACATAAAGCTAGACAATTTATGAACTTGTTGTATTATTTTAGTAACAGAAGTAGTTTTAAAATGTAATTATTAATTATTTTAATTAATATTATGTCTGTCCGATTGGTGTTTGAACTAAAATTTATGAATCAATAATGAATAATATAATTGCTTGGAGAGTAAGAGAATAACATAATTAAAAATTAATAACTGTTGTATTATAACTTTTCATGGTTTTAAATTTTATTTTTTTAAAAAGTGATCTTTTATCATTTTTTTACTCTCGACTCTCACTCACACACTAACAAACGTTCAACCGCAAGCAAAACGTTTGAGCTTTCTTTTTTCAGACTTGATAGACGAAATATAAAGATAACTTACGATAAGTAATAAAAAATGGAGTATTTGCTTATATAAAAATGAGACATTAACGAGCAGATTAATTAATTAAATAATTGCTACCCTGACACACCACCCATTTACCAATTAACTTTTATGCCCTGCTTTTCTAAAATCTTTTTTACACGATGATTTCCCTCATCAAAATATTCCTTAACAAAATCAAGTGGAGTGTCTCCTCTACCATTTGGACGTTTCATTAAGCTCCGATCCAATTTTAAGAAAGCATTCGAGGGCATCTTCATGACGATGTCTTGCAGCCATGTGAAGCACGTTCCATCCACTCCTGTTTACAAGTCTCCAGTTCACATTACAACAATCAATCAAATACTTAATCATTTTGATACTTCTTCCACCGCAGATGGCATAGAAAAGCAAAGAGTTTCCGGCAGTGGATAGGCGATTTAAGTTGACATCGTTGCGTTGAAGGAGCTCGACTGTTTCCTTCCCCAAAATCTTCTCTTTCATGGACAAATGCAGCGCAGAACGCCCCCCAATGTGGATGCTCTCCAGATGGGTTTTTAAGAATTTTGAGTGGCCACGAGAAATCAAAAACTCAACAAGTTTGTGAAATTGACGGGAGGAAATTGGCTGAAACTCTGAGTTGCTTAAGAGCGCATCTATGAATGATGAGCGACAGTAATTAGCATTAATAGGCACATCCAGCTTGGCCCCATTATCAATCAAAAGCTTAATCATTTCAATGGCGTCGTCTCGGTTTCGAATGCAGTGCGCGGCAAGGTGAAGTGGAGTCCTACAACGCCAACGCTCTACATCAGTGGGCTCATTGACATCCGCTCCTCCACTGATAAGCCTGTTTACTTCGTCCATCCTATTTTGCTTAACTGCACGATGGAGCCTGTTCAATCCATGCCGATCCGTTTCATTTATAAATCCTCCATCTCGACACTTGCTATTGGCAATGCAATGCCGCTTGTTTGACTTTAGCTTATCCTCATCATCAAAATCATCATATTTTCTGCAAGTGTTGAAAGCAAATCATAAATACTGCTTCAATTAAAATTAAAATTAAGAAAATTAAGTAATAACAAAATTATTTGCATGCTTACCGTTTATTTCTGGAATAGTTGTTATCAGCAAGGCGACTACTCCTTGATAAAGACTGCTGCTCAAGTTTCTCATAATTCTGGACAGTTTCCTGTAGACTCTTAAGCTTCTGCAGTAGCTCGTCGTTTTCTTCCAGTTGCAGCTGCTGAGACTCATTATCTGTGTCTGGCACCAATTCTCCATCTTCAATGAGGCTTCCCTGAACATCCGCTGAATGGCAATCACTTTCTCCGTACGATGATGAAGGTGAATAAGGCTTGTCGTCCAATAATGATGCACTCTCAACTGAAAAATGTAAGATTGAGTTTGACTTATTATTAAAACCTTATTTTTTCGGAAAACTATTCATATTGCGAGTCAAGGAAGGAAATAGTGGTTAACTTTAATTTAACTTTAAACTATTTTGGTAATATTATGAATAACCTTCAGGAATTGGAATGGAAATAGACTCAACAGAAGTAGCAGTGCTCACTGGAACTCGATCAGACGTCTTTGTTGTTGCTGGTGTGGTGGTGGATAACAAAGACTTCGAGTAATTCAATATTTCAGTTGCTGGACCTTTTTTATAAATGTAGGAGGGACTCTGGTCTCCCTTCTCATAATTCACTGACACATACGAAAAGGAAGAAGTCCAAGACTTGCTTGAAGACACGGATGAGGTTGGAGAGATTGGCCAAAAACTATGTGCACCAGCACCTCCGGAAGTGGATGCAGCAGCATCTTCAATTTCAGTTGAGGACAAGTCCTTCTCATTCGCCGTAATTTCAGCTTCTTCGTCCAGTAGAGTAGTTGAAATACAAACATCTTCTGCAGAAGTGATCAAGGTGGACTTCCTCTCAAGATGTTTTGGCTGAAATGCTGACTCAAGTGCTTCTGAAATTACAAAACACAAAATATTTGAAAAACTCCAACCTTAATTGTTAACTAAAGGCAAGAATGGCAACTGACAAAGAATTTTATTTAAAAATTTTTCCTACCACCAAAAGCCGTCAAATTGTTTTTCTCAAGCGCAGACACCAAATCACGGACTGAAGCTCTCTCTCCTATTCTTGCCTGCTCATTCATCCATTCTTCGATCAGTTCAGCCACAATCCCATGAAGCGTACCTGTGCCCTTTGTCTTCCCCCATTTCTTTATCCGTTGGAGTTTATCTATTGGAACATCCAGGTCCAGTCCCACCAGAATCCAATTTTTGTAGGCGTCATCATCCGGAACGAATAGAATTGGGTTTGACAGCAGAATCGGGAGAATTATCTCCTTCCTGCAAAGAGCACCTGTTATAAAAATAAAGATAACGGTGCGCAACAATTAAATTCTTATTCAACCCAAAAAAGTAAATAAAATACAACAGAATAATAACCAAGCAAAGATAAAATCTAAATCTTACCATCATTTACCATTTCAGCCATGATTTAATTAGGTTTTCAAATGTTATTTCTAGGTAGCGTTGAACTGAATTTTTAATTTTTAGTGTATTTTCCCTACTATTCAACTTCGAAAACAGCTGTTGTTGTTGTTCTTACTTACGATTAGACAGGACAGGGGTTAAAAAAAGAAGTTGGAATTTGGAATATCAGCTGATGAGGAGCTCAGTCGCCAGATACGATATTTCGCTTTCGTTCGTTATTTCGCTCATTTACGCATATTGATGAGGATTGAGATGATTGATTGATTGATTGATTGATTGAGGATGCGTGAATTTTAACTCTAATCAAAAGGAACGTCGAATATTGTGCTATGAATGCGTTTCATGATGTAGCTTTTTAATTTTTTCACGGGCAATATATTGCTGCTTATACTATAATTTCATAGTAATTAATTATAAAGATGATTAAATTAAATAAACTAATTTTTACTCACGCACATTGTTTGTTAATGTAAATCTACAGTGCGTGTTCATCAAGCAGAGAAATGCATGCAAGCAAAATCATATAAAGCGAGAACAAAGCAGAGAGGTTCAAACCAAGCATACGCAGCACAACAGCACAATGCCACTGGCATTGCAGAAATAGGGAAAAAATGTTGAAAGAAAAACAAAGGGAAAGTACAGCAAACAGAAGAGCGTCAGACAATCATTCAAACTCAAACCAAAAAAAGTTTTCTTCGGTTTTGCAGATTTCTTCTCATCTGAAATCTGAATCTGAACTGAACATGAACCCATCATTGTTTTGTTTTACAGAACTGCTGTCACCAACCAGTCACTCTTCTTGTCTTTTCTTTTCCTTGTCAGTCAGAAGTTGAAGTTCATTTTATTTGAGTGGAAAGAAACTGAAATTGTGTGGAGTAGAAGAAAAGGTCAAAGATTAGGCGCATTCGATTCGTGCTAAAGTTACATTTTTGTTAGACAATAATAATAATAAAGTTATCTTTTTGTAAGCTTTTTGAGCTGAAGCTGATCTGTTTTTGTGGTGCAAGTAAAAACAAGTATAAACAGCAGCATGAGCTGCAACAAAACCATGGAGGAGGGATTACATAATATTGAGAAAGAAGGTACATTTTATGTGTTAAAAGTTTTTATTTGTAAAGTCTACATTTAATGAATGAAACTAATGAAAAAAAAACCACACAGACAACAGATAAATGACCTACGAATTTTGTTCTCGTCTTCTCACATGTTTTTATTTTTATTATTATTGTCAAATTATATAGATGTGCCTAGGATCGTGGAAGCTTTGTTGGGGTCACCAACATGTCAAGGATCAAGTTCTACTCCGGATGAGCATCATGATGATAAGAAGAATTGGCTTGTACTTAACCTACTTCCAATCGCCGTTGACCTAATTACAGATACAACGAAACTGTGGCAATTAAAGAAGGAATTGCTTCGAGGGGAAATCAGCAGGGGCCAAGGACTTTCTAAGATTCTTGAGGAATGGATCAGTATGGACCGGGAAAACGGCAGTAAAGAAGGGGAAGGGAAGGTTACTCTTGAGAAGCTGGCGTCAGTTCTTTCCTCAAATGGATTGGAACATTTTGCAGGTTTGTTATCAAAATCAACTTTCGAAAGTTTTATTTTAACATACGAAAATAAACTAGAAAATCAAAAATCCTTTTAAAATATTCATTATTTTGTAAGTAACGTCAACCTCACTTTATATAATTATTATCTCGTCAATTTTTTACTCTTTTTGTTCAGTCAAGCTAAATTCGCTGATGAACGGTGATCTTAATGATCTCATGGAACAGGACGTTGAAAGTGAGAATATTGCTGGATCCACTTCTGGAAACGTAAGAGGAAGGGATGTAGAAGTAATCAGCGATCATTCTTGTTCAGCTCCCGCCCCGGTCATGGCTGTAGACTTAAGCTCACAACAACAAGCGTTATTTAATTCTGTGGTAATTAATTTTTACTTTTTCTATGTTTTGAATTGTACTGGTTCTACTCTGTATTGTCTTATTATTATGTTGCATCCTAGGAATCCAGTAATATTGTAGTGGACTTAACAATACAATGAAACAATTTATGGAGCTAGTCCACCAATATCGGAACCGCGTTGAAGAAGGAACTGCGGCAACAGCGACGAAGGACCCCGAAGCAAGCAAATTCAATCATCATTTCTTGGAGCACCCATTTCGTCGATACGTACTTAAATACAATGATTGGTCCTACCCCCTCCGGGATGAAAACATTGATGAGATCCCATTCTGGGAAACCTTTGGGGCCAAAGTAACCCACTTGAAGGTGGACAACGCCGATTGCGAGGACGAAGCTTACGCTTACCAACTGGGACACTTATTGCTGCAAAAGTGTACCAAATTGGAGGTACTGAAAGTTAAGACAAATACGGAGGACAATTTAGAGACGATGAAAAGCTGGGTGAAGACTAAAGACCTTTTTACAAGTGGGAGAGTTGCAGAGAAGTTACACACTCTGGCGATAAAGCCATTCATCTTCGGATATGGCCTTTACAAGATTTTGCCAAATTTGAAGGTAACGTTGTTATAAAAAGTTAATAATTTCAAATTTATGGTTAAGCGTAAATCACAAACAACTGTGGATAAACTTTAAGTAACTAAAGTAAAAAAATGAAAATCCTTTTTAGGCTATGTCAATCTTCTATAGTACCGATCTAGAGGAGCTCACGAAACCAACAGTAAATGGAGAATTAATTAAGTTGGAGACTTTGAAGATATCAGCTGAATGGCAATCAATGGACTTCCTCCCCCTCCGGAAATACATCGAGCTCCTCCCAGATACATTGAAGCATCTGAACCTTCGTCAAGTAAAATTATCCTGTATGCGAGAGGAGCCAAATGACCTTTACGCGGCCCTTGCCCAATGTCGACACTTGGAAACTCTAAAACTGGATATAAGATGCGAAGAAAGAAGCATGTTTGGAGATGATAACTGGTACTCAGACCTGTCTATTATTAGGTTCCCGAATTTGAAACGGTTTCAGCTCAATACCTTCTGCGAAATTAGCAATTGGTATGACAAACGCCCTGTCTTGAAGTTCGACTTTGGCACGCTGAAAAGCATGCCGAAATTGGAGGCATTGGAGGTCAGTGAGTACGAACGATACAAAACCTACTCCAAAAAACCAATCTCGAAAGAATGGATCTTTCAGGATGAATATAATGGCATGGAAAGGAATCTGTACAAGCCTGAAGGAGTTGCTTTAAATTATAGTTACTCCGCGGAGGAATCCATTTCTTCTAGCAACTTGAAAAAGCTCACTTTCGAAGGCTGTGCCTTGGACGCAGAGGATCTTCGTGTAGTATCCAATTGGTTTTCGAATCTTACTTATATTAATGTCGCGATTGACCTTGATTACAAAACGTCGCTGCCTGTAGTATTTGGAGATTCATTCCAGAACTTGGAATCACTTTATATTCAGTCAGAGAATCCAATACGCATGGGAGAGCTGAAGACTTTGAAGAAGAACCGGAGAAATCTCAAGATAGTTCAGGAAATAAGCGGGGTAGGAAAAATCGAGGCGGTGCTGGATTCTGATGGAAGTACGTATTGCGTAGAGTTAAATGATTAGTCCCATAATATACTTTGTTTGTTGCTTATAATTTATAATTAAATGTAAAGTTAAAAT
Organism: Lepidocyrtus cf. sotoi NNG-2020; assembly: GCA_027744475.1. Lineage (NCBI taxonomy): Eukaryota > Metazoa > Arthropoda > Collembola > Entomobryomorpha > Entomobryidae > Lepidocyrtus > Lepidocyrtus cf. sotoi NNG-2020. The sequence continues at coordinate 335 of JAHZNJ010001621.1, read as the reverse complement.
CAATACGGCTCTGTGGTGTTTTAGTATGTATGTAATAATAATTTTTATTTCTTTTAATGCAATTACCGATGTATTATTGATTGTAAGTACAACTTAAGCTACATTTAGTAATTGTAATGCTAATGTTACTTGATTAACCTTTTAGCTACCCATTTTAATTTTAATTACGTTGCATCGGTGACCGATTTTAATTTTAATTGTTCAATCACATGGCTACCTTATCGAATTTGTTTATTATCTTACTGGCCAATTAATTGCGCAATTAATTATTCCCAGTTCCCGAGTTTATTTTTTTCGAAATCGAAAATTATTTACAAATTATAAAGTAAAATTTT
>JAHZNJ010001620.1:0-17427 GCA_027744475.1 Lepidocyrtus cf. sotoi NNG-2020 | reverse complement strand
AAAGTCAATCTCTTGAATCTCATGGAACCTATAGAACCATGTATTGCATGCAACAAACAGGTTACAGCATAGCAGCAGCATCTTCCCCCAACTTCTTGTGTAATAATAACACCACCTTTGCATTGCCATACTATTATTATGAAACCAAGATGATTCACAACTTTGTTATCTACATACCTAAAATAGTTGAACAATGAAGTAAAAGTAACACAACAATAGCAAAGAGCAATGCAACAGAAACTTGTTGCATTGCAAGTTGCAACATAATAAACATAAAACTGAGAGGAAATGTTACTTACGTAAAAAAAAAAAGAATCCCGTCAAGTGAGTCCGACTACCCGACTTTCCACTTTTTAATTAAGGCATACATATAGAGTATAGATACGTCAGTAAACCAAATGCCTCAGATCACGCACAAACAGAAATATTATTAGCACCTTAAAGAAATGAGTGCCTTAATTTAAAAACGGTTAATTATTAACCATTATGTCAAATGTAGAAAGTGAAATCCTTCAAAAGCACTCATTCAATCACTTCAGAAAATCATTTCAAGTAGCACCATAAATTGCAAAAATCCTATTTTTAAGCTCTGTCTGCGTCCCCTCTACAGTAAAAGCCGTAGTCTATTTTCCATATTTTCATTCCATGCTTATAAAACGTTCTTCTGGATAACCAGCACACAAACCAAGCTCACTAAATAAACAGCCAATCCATGCAAGCAGAATCCTGAACTCACTTGCAACAACAATTAAACCACTTTATTTTCTAAAATATGTTTTATGTTCTAAAAGTGGACGTATCGCTGCTGTTTTGAATCAATGTGGGGATGATTGTTGGTGATATGCCATACCATAATAGTTAGTGGCTACACATATTTTTACATAATATGTGTCTCCAACAATATGCAAAAAAATTTCCTACACTAGGTTAAGAATATCACGTAGAGCTCTAGTGAGTGAAACTATGCGAGATACTTTTAAGAACTGATCGTAATAATTGAAATAGTCGCACACAACAATCACATCGCCACTACCATGAGCAGCAGTCCTGGCGAACCCTTCTCCTTTTGTAAAATAAAATCACATCCCCATGTAAAATTGACAATATTAATGACAAGCGAGAAGAACGAATAACGAACGGAGGTAGGTAATTGCACGACAATGCTGCTGTTGATGACGATGATGATGGCAAGCAAGAAGAAACTCCCCAAGAATTTTCGTACAAGATCTCCACTCTAGTACCTTTCGGTATACTGCAGGCACTGAAAGTGAACCATTGTAAGAAGCGAAAGCAAAGAAAAACTGAAAGTTTTTTCAGCCAACTTCTTCAACTTCTTTTATAAAAGATCTGTTGCGTTACATGCACTAACAAACAGACAGAACATAACAACAATCAGTGCGAGCAAGTTACTTTACTTACTTTGCTTACTTACTACACACATTTCGAAATGTATTTAACTGCAAGCAAAAAATACAAGTGCGATGTACAGGTTTACATAGGCAAATAATATTATATTGTTGAATCGAATGCAATGCACAGATTTCTTCAACCAAGTACCTGCAGACTTGCATAGAGGAAAAGGAGCAACCCATTTATTATTGCATTGTAAATTTTATTCTCAAGAAGAATAAAATGGTTCTCTCTTTACTTACATACGCATGATCCTTACATGCAGGTAAAGGTAACAAAGCAAAGCTTAAGCAGTAAGAAAAATAGTAGTAATTGTAATTCTACAGAGTAGAGAGTTGTTCAGTAATAAGTGTACACCTTTCTAGTTTACAGGCATCCAACAACAATCAAGTCAAAAAGGACATTTTACTACAAGACAAGACTGCAACAATATAATCTTTCCTTCATATTATTGCAAGAGAAGAACGAGCAATAACAACAACGCAAACGCAACGATGCAACTTTGCACGAGAAATTTCCCTTTCAATTCATACCTGCTTGCTGCTGCTGCTAAAATAAAAACAAAGACGAATTCTTCTTGAGGAGAATGTATGGCAAGATTTTAAGGACTCCTTTATAGAAAATTGATAAGTTTGTTGGCGAAATAGCCATGTTTATATGTCCGTCTTCTATGCATATGATATAGAAATATAATGCTTAAATTACATCGTACGTGTAAGTAAAGCATATTATATAGTACTATACAGCAGATTAGTTGAAAATGAACTCATTCTTGTAATTGAAGGCACATGACTTTAATCTTTATGAATAGAGCAACATAGAGTAGTGAGTGAATACGCAGACATGCCACTTGTTGAATATTGTAGAAATTGAATTGAGGGAATAATGGTTATTTATAATTCTATCATTAAAAATCTGCCCTTTATGTGGGGAAAGATACAACAAGATGGATGATAATGATAGTAGACCCTTAACTCGTCTACTTCCAATTCCATCCCATCGTATCGTATCGTAGTAATATGATGGCCTATGTGAGATCCTTCAGCAGACAACTTTGCTGTCCCCTACACGTCCGTAAATATTCAATACTTAGTTAAAACTAAGTATGTAGTCAATTTTAAATGTGTGTATTGTGCAATTTTAAAGCAGTACTTAAGTACTGTAAGTACATTTTATTTTTCATATATGCAGTACTTTTCATGCAAATTTATAACAAAAAATATAGATGAGGGGCGAATTCCCAGTAATCCCACTCCTTCTTTCGATCTAATTTGTTATGAGAATGATTGATTTGATTATGGCAAAAGCGATTAGTAATTTTTACTGTCTCTAGAATGATTGTGTGTAAATTGTAAATCAATGCAATTTAAAACATTGACTCTTTTAAGGGTTGACCTTATGTAATGATTTTAGGAATTACTGAGAGAAAGGAAATGGAATGCACATCCACGCATATGTACTCTCAACAAGAACGCGAAATGTTTGTATAATTTATTATTTCAACCAGAATGAGCCATACCTTTTAGTCGCACCGCATAGCCATCATCACTCATCATCATCACCAACAACCTCCATTATTGTGGCGATTATTAGCGGCTCTGTTTGGTATGTAGGATAAATAATAAAGAAAGCTTAAGAAAAAAGGAATGTAACAATTTTTTATATCCGTTGTTGTGCAATATTTTAAAAAAGGAAACCAATTTGCACCAAAAACGAATGAATAAAATGCACCATACGAACGAGCAATGCAAAACATGATTATGTCATTTTAACTGTGTTACAACGACAAATACTGTCTGCTAACGCTAACATTATTGCTGTGACTCTATCTCGTCTTTTGCTCAACACAATTACGAAGAAATTTTTCTTGAAAAAGAAATGAGAAAAAAAATTTGGTTAACAAAATTCAATGTGATTTTTCAGTAACAATGTATTTTCTTTCCATTCTCGATTTTCCAGGCTTCCAAAATTGTTAAGGAAAATGCATTTCATTGCCATATTATTATATTATTCTCTTATGCCAGTCAACCGAAGCCAGAGTGAAAACTGAAAAGATGCTGTTTCTGATAAAGATGTTTTAAGATATCGCAGTTGGTCTCTTTTGTCAAAAATTACTTGTTTCTGAAAAGCATGAATTCTACGCAATTGTAAAACTCGTCTCGTAATACCTACTTGGTTTCACCCGCTCTTGTAGAATAATTACACGAATATAAATTTTGTTACTACACAGTAAAATATGCATCAAGCAGAAGTTATTTTAGTATTTTTGGATTCTCATTTCTCATTCTTCTCACTCACTCATTGTCAGTGCGGTGTGATGGTGTGAAAGCCCAACCTTCAAAATGTAACCCATTACAATACAATCGTCATCGTCGATGCGTGTTGTTATGTGTAGCATCTCCGTTGCATTTATTCTACCCATTAAATAAAGAATGCAATAAGTGAGATTCATGAAACGAAACAGCTTTTACAGAATATGTCTCTGCGAGTAAAACTTGATTTCCAGAGGCAATATAGGTAACTACAATGACTTTCACTAGCAATTGTCTAGCTACCTGTGCCTACATTGCAATAATGTAGGTGGGTTAAAATTCAGAAGAGTCCTTGCAAGAAGGTCGTTTGACTCAGGTAAAAATGCCATCATCATCACAATACTCCCGAAGAGATTCCGATTTATATTAATGTATTTTAGTTATATACAATTTTTTACCACAACCCTTTCATATAAATCAGCAAAATATTAAGCGCAAGTGATAACGATTCACAAAAATAAATGGCGATAACAAACTCACCTAAATAAAAGACAGTTTAACTTTAAATATGCGAAATAAGTTTTGATGATAGATTGATGAAAGGAAGAAGACTTTCACTCCAGATCTCACGATTAGCTAATAAAGTAAAGAAAAGATTTAATTTATTTTTTTTCCTTTCATGCTATTAAGCTTCTTTTATTTCCTCTTTCTACCGTAACGTAGTAAGTAAAATGAAGAAAACAATTTTACGTTTAAATTCCATTCATCACAGATCAATTTTCAGAATTGATACACAATTGTACCATACATCACTTCCATTGCAGGAATCATACACGCCTAAGTTTAAAAACTCGATACAAAGGTAGGTATGTAATAATAATAGTAATAATGATAATTAAAGGAAAGTAAGGAATAGGCGCTTTTGCTAATATTAAGTGCAAGGTTAAAACACAAAAAATAATACAAAAGATGATTAAATAAGACTAAAGAAGACAAAAAGCAGAGAATAGTCAAGTTTTGATTTGGAAAAGAAAGTTTTGGCTTTTATTATTACAGTAGAAGTTATATAGTTATTATTTTTTAATTAAGTTTTAAAAGTCGGTGTGTGTGGCGATCTATATTCAGTAACTACTCCTTAAAATCTGCTTGATCCACTTATTTAAATGTATAGAGAATATATGTAATAATAAATGACATATTCAGACAACAATCAGAAAAATAGCATTCACGCAGTATCGAAAAACAAATCTCTTATCAGTCCAAAACCGTCCACACCATCCTTTTTTCCAGCTTCTCGATCCCATCCACATCATCTCATCTGCAATCAAGTTACGGAATCAATCAATCATCACAACACAATCTCTCATTCATACATACATACTTACTTAAGGAATAAAAATAATACCCATTCGCTCCACTATTCATTCATATAAACTAAAACTATTATGAATTAAGAAAGGAAAATATAGAAAAGTCAGTTTTAAAAACATATCACAATTGTACAAAATAGCGTCGACTAAAGCCGATAAGTCGTAAGAATTAAATAGTATGATTAATATGAATTTGATACAATCACTATTTCAATATTTTTTATCTCTAATTCGTTTACTTGGTTCCATTTTTTATAATAAGTCTGGCTAATTGGAGCAACAGTCACAAGTTTCATATTATTATTATTTTCTTATTTAGCAGGTAGGAAATATCACAGTTCATGAAGTCAGTTCATTGTTTGTTAATTGTGAGAAGTCAGCCGAACATATTAATTTCCTCATTTCGTTTCATTACTGAAGGTAAATTAAATAATCAACACTGACATAGGAAAAGGGGACTAGATATAAACAATCATTAATATTAATATTTTTTATCATCAATATTTTTATCGCTTGATATGTCTTTAATATCAAGCTTTAATATTAAAGACAAACATACGGAAAAAGGTTTTTTGATTATTATTTCATGAGGACACTATATATATAGTCGACTGAGCATTGTAATGTAACAACAACGAAATACTCGCTTGCATCTTGAAAAAAAGTATTTAATATTTTAATTCCGTCGGAGGAATTGAAGACAACTATCTTTGACCTAAGGCACCATCGATAGATGATGTAACTACAACTGATAAGCTTACCAACTCGCAGCAGCGGATGTCTGATTCTTCAACTTTCGAACTTCCTTCGTTGCCCAAGTCGTGACAATATGAGCCAAATGTGGTTGGATCAAAGCTAAATCTGCAGTTGTAGGGCCACCTGGGAAACCAGCGGAAGCCGCATCACCTCGTAACCCTTGAACTTATCAACTAAAGACAAAATCACGGCTCCGTAACCAACCAAGAGATCACTAAAAAGTTATATCCATTTAACATCACAAAACACATGGTTTAACACCTTCGCTATTTAAAAACTCATACAAAGTTTGTTATGGAATAAAAAAATAATCTGTGATTTCTGATTTCTTACCCGATGAGACCTGAGCATGCAGCAATATTACCATCAGACTTTTCAGGATCCTTTGAAATTTCACAGACAAACTGGACAATATGAGCCAAATGTGGTTGGATCAAAGCTAAATCTGCAGTTGTAGGGCCACCTGGGAAACCAGCGGAAGCCGCATCACCTCGTAACCCTTGAACAATTCCAGTGTACGCTTCAAGTACACCTTCTCGCAGCTCGCATAAGTAGTCTATCATTTCATAATCGTTCTAAACGGGTAACATAACAATTTAATTAATTGATTAATGGAATGAATTTGCATCATAACTTGCTACTATCTTTCAAAAGATTACATACCCTATCGACTTGGGCTTGTGAAGCTTGATTTAGAGTTTGTAATACCACTTCCAGGTACTTTTTGAATTCCGTTCCAATTGCTAACGCCACGTCTCCAAGAACAGACAAAATCTGTGGTTTGACAGAACGGTGCACATTGGCATTCTGTGTAAAGCAAAAAATCGCATATCTATCTACATCTATCTATTTTAACTTCTGATTGTTGCAATGAATATAATGATAAAATACATTCATTACAATATAATTAAGCTTACGGATAAATTTTGGAGTAAAAGAGACATAATATCATCGCAATATGGAACAGATTTAGTCCCCAAGGCTCGACATATATCACCACTCACACCAACAGCAGCAGAACAAACCTGCAATAATTATATGTACATGTATAATATTTTCAAATAAAGATTAAGAATTGAAATTTTTTAATTGATTTTTGTTCTTGTTTACTGATTTTAGTTCAAAGTGTGGTCACCTGGCCAAGCCAACGTCATGAGCAAACCAGTTTACCAATTTAAAAAAATACTTACCGTATGTTCTGTTATATTTTGAAGGCTAGCCAAGAGGAAGGGTCTGAAGGACTCCATGTATTTCATGAACCCATCACCCATTACCTCTGTTAAAGTTGAAATAGCCATTAACGCGTCTTCCTGTACCCCTCCAGAACGCCCGCCTGGTCCATTCAACATTTGCAATAGAGCTTCCATAACAGCATCGGATATGTTTGGTGCATCTTGTGGAGTCACTTTTCTCAAAACACTTTGAAGTGTTGCGCAAAGTGAACTTTGCAACTCGTTGTATTGAGTTCTATCTGAGCCACTAGCTTGACTTTCAATCATAAGGACAGTTCGAAGTCGTTGTAAAATAATAAGAGTCGTGTGTTGTACAGTTTCATAGCAATCACGGGGAGAATTCTTGATCAACTCCATTAAAGCCTCATACGCTGCTGGACGAAGATTGGCCTAAAACAATATTGTCAATATTCATTATAGGTTTTTATAATATAGGATAATTGCACATAAAAATGGATACATAGAGAGATATGATAAAAACTTATAAATAATAAATACCATAAATAAATTATAAATTTTATATATTTTAAAAAATATAATAGCAAACCTGATTTCCGTCTGCACGATCTGTGGTACTAAGTAGTTTGTCAACAATAGGTCGGAAAAATTGAGATAGACAATAGGTTTCCGGCTCCTTACTGTCATCAGTACGACCATCAGAAGCGGCTTCGTAAGCTGCTTCAGCTAAACTACTTAGAGCCCAACAAGCATTTGCGGCAACACGAGGCTCTGCTGCTAGGGCTGCTACCAGAGCTTCTAGTAAATGATGCAAGTGATTGGCATTAAGTGCAGCATCTGAAACTACTTCACAAATTCTTCCAAGTGCCCAAGCGGTGGTATCGCGAACAGCCACATTTTCATCTTTCATTAAGGCTATCAGAGTTGGCAATGCATTTTCCGCCAGTGGCTTCATTGTCGTAGGATCAGGACCTAAGTAATGCAATATTATAGTACAGCGAGTTCGATAAGCGTATACCAATTAAGGACAATTTAGGTACATATTAGAAGAATGTTTTAATGTTTTTAAAATAACCCTTTTTAATAATAAAAATAAAACAATGAACAATGGAATGAAAATTACGTATTATGCATTACTACCAACTTTTAATATTAATCAATAAAATGTATAGTTACCTCTGTATCGAAATTTGATTTCGTGAATTCTAAGGAGTTAAGCAGAGCATTAGTTGCTGCTAATCGAACACGGTTTGATGGCTCATCTCTTTTCATTCCATGAATAATTGCCGTTAAAATTTGATTGCTTTGTGCAACCGCAATAAGGACATCTGGTTCCTTAATCCACCCCAAGAAACAAAGAAAAATTAATGAGTTTATTTTGACCAAATTAAAACCAGATAAAATGATAAAACAAAATGATCCACTTACAATATCGGCACAAATGTATCCAATCGATTCTAAAGACGCTTCCTTCAGCAATTCTGATGATGTACTAGCAGCAGGTTGTGAAGTTACATTATTGACTAAAATTGGTATTACATCCGTCCACTGATTATGTGGGAGCTCTATAACCGCAATATATGCAACACACTGGGCTGCTGAACTAGGCCGGGTGGTCTCGGTACCTAAAGCCCCGACAACCTAAATAGGAAAATTGTAATTAAAAATTAGTGGTGTTTAAAGGCCAAGATTGGAGTACTATCCTTATTATTACTATATTTATCTTAATTAACAACTTTCAAACTTACGTTCTTTTTAACATAAACTCGTATATCTTCGGGAAGCATCATCCATCGGTTTTGGTGTTGTGCCTTAACATTTGGATCTTTTGATGTCAATAGATTTTTCAGTTGAAGACCGGAGGCCATTCGTGCCACTGGACTATGACCGGCATGAACAAGCACTTCTGACAAACTTTTGATGTACTGAGGCTATAACACAAGGAAAAAAATTAAGTTTGCGTTCGAAAAGGTACGAGCAAATAACGAATTACAAATTGAATGTCCCTTAATTCATAATTTTTTCATTCTCTTACAAAGTTGCCAACTGCAGCTTGCTCCAAGTACTGAAGGGCATTAGTGAGCTCATTTTGATCTGAAAAATAAAAATCATTCAATCAATCCATTTTGTCCATTATCAGTTATTTTATTTCTCATTTTCTGAAGTCTGAACTGATTCAAAGATGCCGGTTGCCTTAATACTGAATATTCTGCTTCTTCGAACTATGTAAAAGCACCTTTAACTTTCGGCAAGTAATTATGTTTTTAAGAACACTGAAACACATATAACATATAATAATGTGTGTTTATGAAAATATTATCTTCTTCTTACTAAATCATTTACAAAAATGCCAATTCGCCGATGCTGAATAAAATCACAACATAATTTAACTAAACACCTACCTACTTAGTAGGCAAATTGTGAATCGATGACATTAATTCATTAATTATTAATAAAAAAATCATAATTTGAATACGTTTCTTGAAGTAGAGATACGATAATAAAAATAATAGAAAAGCATAAAATTGCAAATTGCAATGCATTAATCCATCTTCAGTTTTCAACTCAGCTGACATAACTTTTTCAAATGCACTCACTATTTTCATGTCATTTCCATTAATCTGTATTACCAGTAGTGGTGAGGTGATATTTAAGCACTTACCCGGCGAAATTGTTTTCTCTAAAATCTGCACCAACATCTGGGTCGGATCCGTGGAATTCATCTTGATTTCTTCCAACGTCTTTTACTTACTATTTACGAACAATTATTCAATTAAAAATATCAGTTTTTCTGCCTTAAAATAAATTTAGGCCAGCCTACAAGTTCCTCTTTAGTAATGTATCATTGGTGTGGTAATTGCCTTAGCTAACAGTAACACAACGACGTCAATGAATATCTCAAAATTCGGTAGTATTTCAACAATTAAACGTGCCGGCCGACTAACTACGCTTTAATATTTGTAAAATGTTACGATTAAGTAGTTTTTATTCCATAAAATATATTGTAGTTCCTCCTCTTCTTCACTTTTTCTACTCTACTACTGATAATTGTTACCTGTCTGTTGTACTACTTTATTTCTCTCAACCACCTCTTTTCTTTTTTAAAACAATGCACAGTAAAGTTGACAATCAAGTGGTGGCGGAAAAATTGGAATGACAATACATAATTACCACTAATTTTTTAATAATAAATTTTTAGTTATATGGATTATATTATTATTGTAGCACTAAACCGATAAAAGTGTGTAACTGAAAAAAACGAACGTCTTATAAAAGAAAGGGAGATAGATGATAACGTACACGAATCGTAAAGTACGAATACGAACAAAACGAGCGTATGAGTGTACTCCTTTCTGTTTTACGTACATTTACTACACACACAGCAAAAGCAAAAGGGTGGTTGAGTTGAGTAACGAGAAACGAGAACGCAACGCACAAAACTTGAAGAACAAAACGAGGAGGGAATTGAACAGTACTCGTCGTCCAAACAAAAAGTACGAACCAAATAGCATTAGATGTATCAATGTATCCTGTAGCATGGTTGTGCGGCTATTTGTGCTGTATCACTTTTTCCTTTACATAATGATAATGGATAATGATGATGATGATGATATAGCGGCGGGGCGCCGTAAATTAATAAGCAGATGGTGAATGGTGATATGGATAGGGTGTATAAAAAGTGGTATATGAAACACTTAAAGTATGTACTCTTCGTTTACTGTAGAGATGATTAGATAGAATTATAGCGGAAAAGCTATGTATTTTGTGTAGCCATCCGTGCCTTTTATTCATGCATCATACATGAGGAGGAGAGCAGAGAGAGACAAAGCAAATTTGATTCTATTCTTGCCTTGCTAAAAGCTAAACAAAAAGCTATGCTTGAAATTTTTATGTTGCATGCAACTTATGCAATCAAAAAAGTCACCGAGTTCTATGGAAGATTTTTTAACTGCTTCAGGATGATCTGTGAGCTGCGATGGGAAAAGAGAGATTTTGATGTGTGTGTTCTTCATAAATAGATTATCAGGAAGGAGATTAAGAATGTATAATTGGTTCAACTTTGTTTCCTTGCTAGTGCTTGTTATACCTATGCATGCATAATGTGGTGCTATGCGTGGGAACTTTACTGACGTCTCACTTTTCCCCGCTTCCGACATCATTTTTTTAATACAGGTGCATTGAATCGGATGGCAGTGTGAGGTTTTGCAAATAAATATTAAATTCACTTCACAGATCACTTCAGTCACACAAATCTTGTGATTATCACACAAATTTAATGGGATTCGACCTTTATTGCATTTTGGCTTCATTTCATGCTTATTCGTGATGATGAGAATTCAAATTCAATGCTACTGCATGTATAGAGGATTAAAAAGTTGTGTATGTGTTGACCTTTTTGATTGATCATAAGATCGTGCATAATATAATCTGGACATGAACTGGAATAAATATAACTACACATTTAAGTATAGTAGAATGTTACATTTTTATCCTTAAAAATAATTATAACAGAATTCATTTAATGTTACTCCTCCTTCAAAAGGCAAAGTTAATCATATTCAGATCAAAACGCTTTCACTTTTGCATTGGCGGTGCATGTTATTTTTCGTATGAAGGTGGAGTAAAGTTGAATTTTTCAAATATGAAATTATGAAATACGTCTAGGCTCTATTCTTTACTTATCCCACACACTAGAAGGAAAATACCCCGAGCAAAGTAAAAGATTACTTTATGCTGCTATCTTTCCAACAAGAACACTAGAATGGGTTTCAGCAAAACAAGTAAAAACGGTTGAGTGAATGAGACCAAGCCTTTAGTCCCGCTCCTAGCCAACTTATAACGGCAGTTGAGGACTGATCTTCAAGCAATGAGGGGAGTGAAAGTTAGTTTGGGTTGTTCTGTTCTTCGATAGCATGAAATTCGCTTTCGTCAGTGTATTTCTCTGCACTCGAGGAGAAAAGCTCAGAGGGTAACAAGAGAAAAGCTTGCTTTTTTGGAAGTGAAAGTTGATTCTGTGCGAAATCAGTTTTATTGCTACTTAAGTGACGTATTATGCTGGAAATCTGTCTTGCTCGACTCAATTTTATGGGGTTAATATGTAATATAACACCATCATTGTTACTTTACTTCACAATGAACATCTTCTCGAGTATCAAATTGATTTAATGGGCTGCATTTGTCACAAAAATTTTATTCTTCGAGAGGATAGAAGAAAAGTATAGCAAAAATCTTAAACGTTGAGTCTCACTTTTCCCGATCCCGACCGATATATGCGTTTAATCTTTACTTTTCTAGATAGACTCTTACATAATACGAGGAAGCATAAGTAATTTAGGCATACGTATTGGCTGCTTCCTTAGGTGGGCTAAAATTTTATAAATTCTTGCTTTTTTTTTTAGAAAAAGTCACCCAGAAGTTTTGTGGAAAAAATTGTTTAATGGTCATTAATGCAAGATCCAATTAGAGAAAACAATGAAATTGAAGCGACTTCTAGACAAAAAGCAAAAATTGAATTTGGTTTGGAAGCTGGGTTATGTGTGTGTTAGCGTTTGGTACAAAAATTAGAAGCGGTCGGAGGAGAAGGCCGCCATGGACAATAATGTCGATGGAGAAGGGGGCTGCAGTGTGTCAGCAACCAGTCCTAAAAAGAAGAGTTTTAATGATTCACAGCAACAGACAAGAAATAAGGAAGGATTATCATCATCATCAGCAAGGCCAAAATATGCTGGCCTCAAAGGTTTCCAAAAATTTCAACAAGAAATGGCCCGCAGGAAAGCTGGAAATATTTCACGGGAGCTGCCGTCGTCGGCAAACAAAGGCGGAAACAATGCAGGTGCAGCAGGATCAGGGTCTAATACCGTTGTTACTTTCAAGGATGTTCCAACTTTGGTTGACGACGATTTTACACATTATTCTGATTCATCGCCTTCGCCATACAGAAAAGCAAACGGTGATATTTCATTGCATGGTGGTGGTGCTGGACAAGGAAAATCGTTTCCAGGAAAGTTTCCCCCGTCACCTTTATCAATTTCATCGACCATTATCAACCAATCAAAAATATTGGACAAAGCGAGCTCTCAGCCATTTATCAGCAACGATGAAGGCTACGGAGAAACCAGTGAAGAGTACGAATGTCGTTGCCATCTTCAGCCATCAACTGATCAAAATCAGCAGAGCTACAACAACGACCAGCAAAGAATGGAAGACAAGAGTTTCCGATCAGCAAATACTAATCTTCAACATCAGCAAAGAACTGCTGCTCCTGCTACTACTGCCGCTACTTCTTTTCCGAAAAGCCTTCATTATTCGATTGACATGGAGAAAAATGAGATACAATTGCCAAAAGACGCTTCCTCTCAATCTGCTGTTGAGCGAGAGCAACAGCAGAAGCAGCAGCAGTACGGCGGCAGTAGTAACGTTCATCAACTTTCGGTGACATTTGATGTAATTTCTCATTCTCCTTCTTCTGTAACTCCGCTAAGTCCAAATACTGTTGCTAATGCAATATGTCCCCCTCCACCTTTGACTAACGAACCAGTAACGTCTCCTTCAACTTTGAATCAAATCAAACATCAATCTTCAGCTTCAGCAATGGGTCTATCGACATCATCATTAGGCCATCATCATCATCATCAGGAGGTAAGTTAAAAGATTTTTCCCTTTCATAATCTTCAACATTTGAAATATGGCAAGACAGACAGAGGCAGCATTTCGAATTTGATTCTGAATTCTCAGCCATTCACTTTCTTTCAGTATGGAATGGAAAGGTTCAATTCTACTTTTAAATATACCATTCCATCAGTCGATGTCAATAAAAAAGATTTGCAGAAGGTACAATAGTGGCACAATGCTTATCATCATTTTATTAGTAGTCTCTTGTGACATTTTCTTCAGCTACGTTCATCCATCGCTAGACCTCAATTCTGTTGGTAAAAGCTAACTACTAGCTTCAGCTTAAAGATCGTACCTTCATTGAAAGGTTTTTGTATGATAAAAATACGTAATGGTTGTGTGTTGTGTGGATACTGCTGCTGTTCGCAGTTTCATAGTCGGACACACCGATAAACGCGTCAAAAGCACAGGAAAATACAAACCGGAATTTTTTCAACTAAAAACTGTTCTTTTTTCAGTACTGTATTAGTTTTTTTCTTCTAATCTATAATCCTTTGATTCTTAACGTTTTCCAGCAGAAATAGAAGCGATTCCACAGGGACTGTCTACTACGATCCATCCATTCACTAAAAAGAAAGCCTTTCTTGTCTTACAGTATAAAATCTATAGAGATGCAACTCAACGACTTATTGTCGAGTCTTTCTATTCTTGATAAAAGATTTAAATGCAATTGCAATTGTAGTACGTGCTTCAGTCGGAACGGTTGATAAATTCGATTTTTTTTTCAATTCTATCATCACAAAAGTACAAAGCGAAGCTGCAGACTTAGCTGTCTTATCAAATTTCTCTAAATAAAATTTTCGTAGTAGTATCTACCACAGGTACGTTACGTATTTATCTAGTTTCTTGACAGGTAAAGGTAAAACAGAATCTTCCTTTAACTAAAATTGTTGGGATGTAATTTATCTTAAACCAGCGGTGACGACGAGCAAAAAGTATCACAGACAGTGTCTTTCTTTTGGAATAATGCATAATAGATGTAGAAAAGCTCTGCTCGCGCTTTTCCGTTCTGTCAAGTGAAAGAGAATTAGATGCATCTACAAAACATAAGCAAATCCTGCAATCAATCAATCTTTGCTCTGAAAAGTAATAATCAAAGAATTTTTTCTTTCAAGAAAGAAAAGCACTTTTTTGGCGCTTTTCTAAAAACAGACAAGCATCTACAAAGAAAGCTGTAATAAAGTTGTGATCTAAATGATTCTTACAAGGTTGAGATTGTTTTCCCTAATTTTTTGCCACCATCATGTGCTGAAAAGTTTGGTCGTCAAATTTCAAAGTGAATTGCTTTCCTTATCAATTCCTTATATAGATTTGAAGTGCTCTTAATGAATGAGACAATGGAATTAAAGAAAAAGTTTTGATTTTGGGATTAGTAAAGATAGCAAAAATAAAATTTTAAATCTCTCTGTCTCAAAGAAGAACGACTAAAAACTAATGAAGAAAACAACGTTTAATTTCACCAACCTCTTTATTTTTTTATTGGATCATTCTTAAGAATTGGGGTTTCTTAAAGTTGATGAAAAGAGTTTTTTCAAACTGGTAAATTTGGTATTTTTGTGGGGTTTCTTACATTTGATAAAACAAAAGCAACTTCATGGCGGAGGATGCACAACCCAAACAAATGATAAAACAGTTTTTTGGTGAAAGGTGTTGGGAACTCTTTGTAGAAGAGTCCTTCTTATTAGCGAAAATTTAGGGATTTTAATTGAAAGAAAAAAGTGTCTGGGTCTAAAATCGTTGAATGGAAAGAAGAAAGTTTTTCTCGTCTGAAATATCTGACTTTGCTTCCAGAAGAAGTTGCTGAGAGTGAGAGTTGAATGTTGCGCTTTGCTCAATAGGAAAATTGGTACCGTGGTGGGTTGGTTAGTCGGATGGGTAAAAAAATTGAAACTTGATTTAGACTTTAGACTATAATTGAACCTGTAAATTTGTTATAAACGCAGTGGTGGTGAGAGTTTAGTTTTTTACGTCGTACGTTAAGTACATTGCCTTCACGGGTAGGTGCCTTTCGTCGTATTCCATCCGGTCCCGCCGTCATTCTTTACTACATTTTCCCAGCACGGATTTCGGTTTTTGCTTAATCTGGTAATGACAACTTTTTTCGGATGGAATGGCAAGGAAAGGGAAGAGACAAGAGCAATAGCAACTGCGGATCTAATTTGTTAATTGCCCAATTCATCACTTTCACGAGTTTGCTTGTTGTTGATGGTGGGTGAGTGAGTGATTCATGTCGTGTGTGTTAGTGTTGAGGTCAGAGAAGAGTTGAAATTATCTCATTTCCTCTCCTTTTTTTGCTGGAGACTTGATCCCAGCAGCAAGCTACGAATTCGAATGGTTTTGTTTTGCTTCTCTAAAACTTTAACTTTATAGGTTGGGCTGTTGGGTTGATGATAGGCTTTTTTTATANTTCTCTAAAACTTTAACTTTATAGGTTGGGCTGTTGGGTTGATGATAGTTTTTTTATAAATAAGTTTATTTTCTGTATTATTTGAGAAAAAGAACGAGGATGGTAATACGGAAAAAGAAACGCAGAAACAGAAAGTTTTTTTTGTGATTTAGGTTTTGAACCGGATGGGTCACCACCACCTCCTCGAAGCATTTTTTATGCTCTTTTATTATTTTACTGCCACTGCTGTTGCTGAAGAAAGCCGTTTTGTCTGTGCCTGATGTTGTTAAGTTGGTTTCTTATCTTTCTTTTATTATCCTGCTTTTTTCCTTCATTATGTACACTTATGGAAGTAATAAGGATTGAAATTCTTTCAAAACTTTTTGACGTTTGTGTTTGTACTCACGTCTCAATTGGAGTGTTGTTGTTTCGGTTGTTTTAGTTGTTGTTAGAGAAGATGTAGAGTATAGGTAACATCTGTAGGTACTACTACTGCTGCAGCTCATTATCGTGAGTTGGAGTTGAAATGTTCATGTCAGAATCAGATTGATGAAGTTTTCATTATATGCTTTCCATCTCATCACCGTGAAACTGCTTTATTGCGAATCCTAAACCCAAGCAAAAACTCAGTTTACGTTTACGCACGCAGGAAGCGTACATGATTCGAATGCAATACTGCTGATTTCAAGGTGGGAAAAAAGGCTGTGAAAGCAGAGAGTAATTTTCGACCTAGTAAGCAATGATACACATAATCAGGTTTAGGTTTCCATTTCCGTCCGTTTATTTAGAAGCACATAAACCTTCAGTAACTTTAATGTTTAGTAGTCCGTAAGCATTTTACGTAAAACCATTAACGACGAGTATTGCATTGCAACGCAACTTTAAAAAAAATAAGCTAGCTTTGTATGAAGTGAGAAGAGGACCGAAAAACTACTTTCTCCTTTTCTCGCTCTTGTTTTTGTTACCAGTTTTTTCTCCTTCTGTTTATTCAGCCATCTAAATCCTTTATGCAGAGGATACGGAAATAAGTAACGCAATGTCTGCTGCTGGAAGGAGAAAGGGGCAACGCACTTTTTCTTTTATGCTCAGATTACCCCAATCATGATCGTCATCATCATCATAACTAAAACATTTGGAAAGTTAGACTGTTAGACTGTGAGAATGCAATTCTGAGGGTGGGAAGAGGAAAAGAAAGTTACCATTATCTCATTTCAGATAGAGAATTCAGTCAGTCCAGCGCTTTCTTCTTTTTCAACTCTCACAATCTAGTTGAAGCTGGTTCTTTGTACTGCACTACTACAAAGCAAAAAGCGCATCCATCCTGCCTGCCTGAATACCTACATGGGAACAAGCGATGTACATAATAAACTAATTTGTTATGAAAATGGAGA
>JAHZNJ010001619.1:0-12426 GCA_027744475.1 Lepidocyrtus cf. sotoi NNG-2020 | reverse complement strand
TTTTTCTTGGAGGAAAGAAAGAAAGAAAGAAAGAAAAGATGGAAAAATGTTTTGTCAAATGCAAATTATAGTTGAGCTACTTTTAAAGAGAAAAGGTTGCCTCTCACAAGACAAACCCTACTTGTTATGTAATAATTTAACTTTTACTGAAAAAAGAAGCAAAGGTTAAAGTAAGAAGCATCTACATCTACACACCACACACAAAAAATGCAAGTTCTTTCATGTATTAGATATTCATTTATACAATTGTAAAAGAAATGCTCATTTTTAGTTTCTGTTAACTGAAGTAAAGAAAAGCGAAAAAATGACTAAAAAGCACGATGCCTGCTCCAATTTAGTTCAGCTTCTTCTTTTAAAAAATATTCAGAATTTGAAAGACAAAAGTCAAAGTCACTTTCACTTTCTTCACTCACTCTTTTGCCCATTTGCTACCTAAATACATTCAAATTCAAACTGAATAATTTTTTTCTTCCTTTTTGAAGAAACATTTTCTGTGAACTTCAAAAACATTATTTTGCATAAACTTTCCCTTTTTATTATTATTGTTATCTTTCTTCATGCGACATTGCCGACATTATTCCCCAAAAGAAATAGAAAAAGCTTCTTGAAAAAGTTGAGTGAAGTGAAGTCTCGAAAGTAAAAATGAAGAAGAAGAAACGTTTCTTCTTCATCTTTTCTTCAACTTCATTTTCGTTTTTTAAGAGATGATGCAAACTGATGTGTAGAACCAGAAAACTTTCTGTAGCATTTTCTAATCAAGCAATGAAAACGGAATAATAGTCTGGTTCCAGACCGTTTATCTCGTGTAATTTGCATGTTTAAAAATAAAGAGAGAAAAAAAGAAATAATCTCGTTCCTCTTTTTTTTATTTCCTTCCAACGAGGACAATTTTTTTGGAATCAACACCCACAACGAATCATATGAGCATTTTGGAGGAAAATAATCCTTTCTTGGAGACTTTTTTTCTTCTTCGTGAAAGAATTGTTTCCGTTTTGGAGAGGGAGAGAGGGAAGGGATGGTAGAAAGGGGCATGGAACAAGGAATGGGACACTAAAGTACGCTAACGATACAAGTAAAAATGTTTTTGAACGGAGCAAATGTGTAGATTGCGCATTGGAGCATGATACAGTGCAATAGCTCTTCCCATTTTTTTGTTTTTTATTGCGTATTATACCAAAATTGAAGTCATTAAAGGCGGAAACAACAGCTCTTGCGAAAAATACGTTCTTTTTTATGGAGGAAGATGCCAAACTCATTTGCAATAAAAAACTGAACTTTTGCTTCAAAATAATATTCATTCATGGGGGACGGAGAAGGAGGAGAAGCAATAGCAAGAATAAGAAAATCTATGAATACAATAGTAATCTGGGTTAAAGCTTTAAATTATTATATTGTTCTGCAGTTTTGCATGGGTAATAGATTTCAACAATGGGAAAAATTTAGTATCTTGAATGGTCCAAGCTGGATTTGAAAAAAGTCCCAGAGATAGACTAAAAAATAATGAGAAAACGATGACTGCATTGGTCCTTTAATATGTATTTATGCAAAAATAAAATGGAGGTCGTCCGTTCCAAAATTTGCTTAGTTTTGTTTTCATGAGTGGTCCCAGTCACAATACTATTCTGTCATGTACTTTTAATAGATTAAAAAGGATGGGGAATGTACATATAATAGTAAAGTCCTGTTTAATTCTTCTTCAGAAGTGAGAGTCCGAAGTATGTTTATTTGCACACTCAAATCCATATATCTTAACCATAACAAAAAACAGAAATATGTGTTTGTCAAATGCAAATCTTATATACCAGCCTATAGTGTGCAAATGAACATACTTCGGACTCTCACTTCTGAAGAAGAGCTAAAACCCACAATAAGTTGTTCAATCATAGATGTTTTGTACAGATACAATTTCAATGCAAAAAATAAGAAAACGTAACCTTCGCTCTACAGCAATTATTTTTAAATTAATATTTTTGATTGGCGCATAATACTTGGCGATGGTTGGCAAAAAGGATTTGTGCAACGGTGCAAAATTTTGTTTCTGTTTCAAAATGTTTCTACTTTTGTTAAGGAAAATGGAAAATATACTCAACCATGGTTTAGTTTTAACATTATCCACGAAAATACAAAACAATTTAAATAAATCATTCAGTATCAATTGGAAATTTGAAAAAAAGATCATCTATAATAGGTATTAGGTTATATACGTATCATCAACCTCACGTAAACTTGGGAAAATATTTATTTATTCAGCTTCTGTAACAGTAAGTGCAAACCCTAGAACTCAATTTGACAGTTTCTAGGACTCTTTATGGACAGTGTAATCAAATTATAAGCCAAACATTCTATCTGATTAAATTAAAGGTACATTTATCCGCAGCAGTTAATGTTGGACCTAACTATTGAGAAAACAAAATGAGTTAAAAATAATAGTTTATAGGACCAAACCTATTATATGTTGAATTTGGTTTGCTACTGCAACCACTAACAACTGTGTTTACTTCTAACTTGATTGTGAAGATAGTGTTGAGCAAAATTCTTAATTTATTTTTGAAGTAAGTCAAATCTTCTCTCTTCGGGAGACAATTAAGAACCAGGTGGTGTTGTAGTTGTTGCTGCTTCTGTTGCCACTCCACTGTTGGAAGACGTATTGTCTTGTCTTTCATTTTTCTTGTCCCTTGTTTCCACAACTTTGGAAGTTCCTTCTGCCAGGACATCGATCCTTCGTGTCTCCTATTGTTTCTTATTTTTTCTTTCTTTCCTTCACAGACACTGACATGTTGGTCTCTGCTGGTGTTAATGCTGCTGCTGCTACAGGCTCAGAAGATAACTGACGATGAGAACAAAACTGTCAACCAAAACCCAACGGATGCCCCTCTGCTTCCTTTCTTTTCCCTTCCATAATAATATTCAACTTTTTGTTTTGTGTTTACTTTGGATTGTTTTATTTTATCTCCACCCATTTTTTCATTTCTTCTCTTTTCCAAACCCACCCGTCCACTTTGTTATATTTATGGAAGTGAAAGTTGACATCAGTCAACAAAAACTTGTTTTCACAGCAGCGACAGTAACACCAATTGTCCCGTTTTTGTTTGGGAAGAATTCTCTTTGGGTATAAATCATGCATAAACAGAAACTAGCAACAGCAGCATCAGCACAAGCAACACTAGTAATAATCCTGACGCATCGCGTGACGGAACGGAGGTACAGGCAGTGGCAGTAGCAATGATAGAGTGAAGTGAGCCTTCTTTAGCTTGTTTTGTGGTAGTAAAAACTAAAAAACATGTCATCTGTCACGCATGTGTAGTTAATCTTCTGTAGATTCAAGCATTTATCCTTCGAATATTAAAATTGTTGTGTTGATTTAAATTCTCTAATCTTTTTTGTGCGGATTTTTTAATACTATTAAGTATAGGTCCATTGGTCCATCCATTTAGTTTATTTGCTAATCTTTTCCAAGTAAAGCTGACAAATCCAGTAAATGATAAGACAACCAAAACACCTTTGCCACCACAATTCATACTCAATTTTTGTCAATACCATGCAACACTATTACTTACTTTGAAGAAAGTCTAATAAGAAAAACGAAGTAAACGTTTCTCCCAGCTTAATAATGGTTCAATGATTTTTGTATTTCCTTCTCATGTCAGGATAATGGCTAACTTCTCCTAAAAAGCTATGAAACCAAAGCAAGAGAAGGCAAAAGCAAACCATCTGCCTTCTTCGTCTTCTTCTTAAAGAGAGCTCAAAACGGAACACTGAATATGAACTGTACGGAGAAAAAAGCGAGAATCTGGCAGTCAGTTCAAAGCAAACCTCCTTATCTCTATAAATCATCGTCATCTTTCGTTTTCTACCTGAATCGTCTTTGTTCCTCTAATCTTAATCCACTTTTTCTTTTAACTTGACTGAACAAAAGAAGAAAACTCCCTTTGCGTTCTCTGTTCAGAAGAAAAGAAGGCAATTTCCATCTCCCCATGCGGTATACCTTTCTTTCTATACCGATTTTCCGTTTAGTCTCCAAGAGAAAGAAGAAGAAATAAATTGAGAAAGAGAAAGCACATCATCCTCTACTCGTTCTTTCTTGTTTTTATATGAACTTTGGTCACTTCTACGACTGCTGCTACTGTTCTGCAGTAAAGTTATCTATATTTTGCTGTAAGCTATGCGTACAAAGAGTATTCGTATTATTATTAACGTTTTTTGCGGAAACTTTGGTTTTCTGTAAAGAAAAGTATTTTCTGTTATACAATAATCATGATCATAATATATTTGCGTCCATTTTACAAAAGAAAAGGAAAAAGAAAAACTGAACTTTCGAAACAAAGCGCACTGGAGTATCATCACTCTAAGGATTCATTGACATTTATAAAAAGGTTTTTTTTTCTTTCTAAAAAAAACTTCAGAAAAAAAGTAAAAAAGAAAGAGTAACTTATGATACACATAATTTTTATCTTCCTTTCTTTTCATGTTCCTTCCAGACTGCGTAAAGTATGCGAAGGAAGTGGGGAATAAATGCTATCATGCCATAATACCTTGGAATCCTGAATTCAATGTAGAAAAAAACTGTACACGGATTTGGTTAGTGAAAGTTAAAGAAAAATTTACAAGCAATGGAGCAAAGTAGAAGTGAGCATATAGCAGAATGACGGAGAGCTTGAAAAAATTTCGTTAAATGTGGAAGTAACAGAAGGAATAAAAACTGGAAGGAGGATTGGATGAATGTTTTTGAGCTTGAGAGTACAAAATAATGCTGCAGAGTTCTAACTATACCACATTGTTTATGTATTGTACGGGTTATTTGACTTTTTCAGGGGAGCAATTTTCGTAAAAAAGCATGAAAAAGAAAGACTATGACTGGAAGTAGTGGAAACCATGTGTGGCAATTTGGAGTGATTTGCTTATTACGTTTGTTGCATTGTGGGTTGCGTTGTGGAAAGAAAAGCTTTTTTACTACTGAAAAATTCAATTTTAAGTGTCAGGATTGGTTGATTTCTTCCGATAAAATTCCAATAACATGCAAATATGTTGTGTAATGTGCTGGGGGGCTGGAATGTTGGAAAGTTGTTTTTGCTGTATTTGGAAACAAAAAAGGGAATACGTTTGAATGGTAAAATAAAACAAATTTGATTGAAAATGGGCTGGTTTTACTTATTGCACGTGCACTAATCGTAAGCGCATCGATCAGCGGCAGATAAAAGCGGCTTGTAAAAGTTTAACAAGAAACAAGCCTGTTACGAGAGAAAAAGGTGACGATAAAGAGTTGAAATTCATTTTAACTTCCACAACGATTTGAATATTTTTCTCAATTAGGCATGCATTTACTAGAAGATCGTCTGCTGGGCATCTTCTCCATTATAGATTACAAGTAGCAGTAAATCAACTCCATAATTTATGATTTGCCTTCAGTAACAATGATACGATTGACTTCCTCACATATATACGTACCCAGTTTATCTTTTGCGGCTTATATTACATTATAATGCGTAAATTAATTTTCTTCTTTATTTCTGTACTTCTCCACTATAAAAGCATACCCATATTGCAAGAGATAGTGCACGTGCTACGCGTTTCTTTCAACAAAGTTCCTCCGGGGAAATAAGAAATTACTTGAATTCAACTTTTGAAAATTTATATTGCTCTTTTTGGTCTTCGCAAGGTAAATCCGGAGATGACATTGCATTGCTCGCTGGTGGTAATGTTACAGGGAAACCCGAGCTCATCCAATATATTTCTTAAACTTTTACTTTTACTTCTCTGCTGCTGCTGCTGATACTGGTGCTGGGACAGTAAAAGTCAAGTCAGAGATTGAGGAAGAAGGGAAGGCGGAAGCAGCAGAGGAATGAATGGATGGTAACTCTGATGGGGGTACAGCCGCGGGATTATTAGCAACTCTCCAGGCTGCAATGCGACTTACCTCCAGAAGATTTGGCAAGGGACTTACCATAAAGCTCTGAAAAGTCTCGTGATCATGAAGAGAAAAAAGTTATTCTTTTACTTTACTTCCGCTAGTTCTTCTTCAACTCTTTTCCTTCGAAACTCTCTCATGTAATATATTATGTTGAGGGGAAGAAAATGGGGAAGATAATGGAAATGTAATGACAATGGGGAATGGGATTTACTCTTTTATTTCCCTTCTCTCCTTTAGAATCCTAAAAAATCTTTAAATTAATCAATTTTCTTCAATTTAACGGATATTTTATGATATATTATTTCTCCAGCTTCATCTCTACTTCTTTAAATTTACTTTTTCAAACCCGGTTTCATATTGAAACAGAAACTAGAAACCAACCGCCAAACTACACCACTGCACTTCAACTGCGACAGAAATAGAGCCACAACGCACAGAAGCGAATAACGACACAAAATAATGAGCTCTTCCATTAATTCCAATATATTTTTATTACGATATTATTTTTCAGTGGAAAGCCGAAAGATAAGACCCTTGAAAGTGAAAAGGTGTTTTCTATTCCTTGGCATTATTCCTTTTCGTATCGTATTGTATCTCTTCTGCTTCGTTTTTTAGTTAGACTAGACCACACTAGAATTCATTCAAGTGTGAAATAAACGAGCCTTTACACTTTCATCCTTTATTCAACAGTAGTGAGCCTTAGAATTTTGGAGCCCTGCTCATATCATATCATCATTTCTTTCCTCACACAAATTATCATCACGAAAGAAGACCACTGGAGCATAACAACACTCACTCTCCAAAACTTCAAAAACATGGTCCTTCTTCTTTTTACACTCTCCACATATCCCCATCATAAATGGTTAAACAAAAAAGTAGAATTCGTGTACATTTTCAAAGCATAATCAGAGCAATAAATTCTTGTTCCATGTTGAAGTGGATTATGTGGATCCAAATTCATTGCAATTACAATATAAAAAAAATTCACATCTTTCTTCAATTTCCTCTCAACTTGTGCGGTGAGCAGTTCAAAAAAAATAGATTTTGTTTGACTTTTGTTTAAAAAATATCGTTTGATGCATTAAAAATGAAAATTATAACGTAACGCAGAATTCTCTGCATTAGATGAAAAAAAAACAAGCAGCAGACTAAAATAAAATTGCTTAGAGGCTGAAATGGAAAGAATAAAGAGAGAGAGCAGTTTGTTTTCTCTTATTAGAAAGATTTTCACATTTATATTCATATAATTGGATCAGCATGTTTTTCATATTTATTCTTGTATAAATGGAAAATTGGATGCGGAATAATTCTGCTGTTATGTGTTTTTTAATCCGTGTATGTAGTATCTTTCTCAGCTCAGCCCATTCCAATTTTATTTGAATAAAATATTTGAAATTCATGGCGGGTGGTCAAACTGCAGCAGCGGCAATACTAAAACCATCGTTAGAATGTATCCTGCAGCCAAATTCTGAGAAAAAATATACGTTTTGGGTTTGGCTTATTTAAAAACTGAAACTTCAACAATGCAAAAGTTCAATTTATGCTTTATACTGTATTTTATCATATATTACGTAATACTGTTTCATTCGTTTTTACTCTTACGCAATAAAAAATGTGTTTGGATTGGAATAATAGAAGAAACAGACCCGATATATTAGTGATAGAAATTTAAAAAAGAAAGTAAGAAAGGATGATCCACGACTCTAGGACACACGTGTGTGAAAAATGGCATCATAAGAGAAAGTTAGGTTTGGGTGGAGCTCAGCATTTTCTGCATTTGCTTGGAGCAATACTAACGCACAAAACACGTAAAATCTAAATCCCTTTGTCACAAAATACAAATTTCTCCTGCTGTGTCGTGGTGGGGGTAGATTAAATGTTAAAAGAAGAGAGATGAGGAAGAAAGATGTAGGAGTAGAAGTTGCAGAGGATCATATAGTCTCTCCTCTCGTCACTCACACGTTTGTCCTTAAGTAAAAATGTGTCAATAAAACTCTGGGTGTCTCTCACTCCAAGGTTTTAAAAAGAGAAAGGATACATCTGTGAATAAATAATGAAAATGAAAGGGTGTAGACAGAGTGCAACAGTCGAACATAGTGAGAGAAACAGAGATTAATATGATACAATACAAAGTCACAAACTGGGTGTAAATAAAGATAGTCTTATTTGCTCATTGTTCATTGTAAAACTGCTGTGTGACTGTGAGCGCTGTAGTGTGTGTGAATTGTGAATAGATAATAGGTGAGTATGTGAGCTTGATGATAACCTTATCTAAGTAGGGAACTCAATCCGAGAAAGAAATAGAATAAATTTTGAGGACGGATTTTCTAAATATGAAACTAGCGAAGCTGGAAAATGATAACACTGTGGATGGATGTATAAAACTACTTGTTTATGGTTTGGATTGTATATTATTTTGTAGACGTGTGTATGTGTCTGTCAGCAGGAACTACAGGGAGAGATCTGAAGAGATTTGAAAAAATTTACAATGTTAAAAAATACAACAATTTCCCCCCACTAAAATACACGGTGAATTTTTCCCTACTAAAATACACGGTGAGTTTTTCCCTACTAAAACACACGGTGAATTTTTTCCATACTAAAATACACGGTGAATTTTTCCCTACTAAAATACACAAAATTCTGAGAAAATCTGGTGCGTTCACAACAGTTGTTACTTTTACGATCAAATTTATTATTTTGTGATCATGTTTAAATTTAAATGAAAAAAGTCTTTGTTATGTTCACTCCTTCGTTTTTATTTTTCTTTTGGTGGGATTACATTTCTCACACTACAGTGCAAAAACGATAACACAGGAAAAAAGTAATACAAAAATTTGTGAACAAGATAGGCACAAACAAATTTTTATGACGTACCAAGTCAAATGATAAAATCAAGCAAGCTACTCAATCTGTATACCAAGCTACACCAGTTCAAGAGTAAAAAAGTGACAAACCAAGACAAGAAGACAGAAGATAGTAGACAGCAGAAAGTGCTGACGTGTGATGATATGATGTAATCTTCTTGATAGAATGGGATCGCAAAATCAAATTTTATTCATGCAAGTTAGTCCCTCATCCAAGATTGCGTTTTAGGGCTCATTTTTTTCCCTCCCTACAAATAGAACGTAATCCAAAAGCCAAAAGCTAACTCAAAAAAGAAACCAAATTTTTCTATTTTGTTTCTTCAGAACTGTCACCAAAACATTCATAGTGCCACAAAAACTTGAATTTGGATTGAACTTATTTTCTGGATATTTTTTTGCGTGGGTAATCTTGTGACTGACTCCCACAGCAATAAAAAAGGATTGGTTTGACGTGGTGTTGCCTTTTTTCTTCTTTTTGAGATATTGTTCTACTGTTAGACCCATATTTTACTCCATTTGTGTATGACTGAAAGTGATATTTTGTTTTTTCAACGTTGCATGTTAGTAGACTATTTCTTGTTATATTTTTTACAAGCAGAGAAAACACTTTCTTTATTTCCAGAGGTTTTGGCGAAACGTAAATCAAACAGTGATTTTTTATACTGGTTTGGCAATTTCTCTTCGTAAAAAACCAAAACTTAACTTTTCCTTTTTAGATTTTTTGTTGAGTTCGCTTGTCGTGTCACCAACTTTTCATGGTGGTGGTGGCAGCAGATGAAAAAGGGTCATGCAACCTTCTACTTTTAGAAATATGCTTGCAATATTCTTCCTTCTGCTTTGCCAATAATTTTTCTTGTAGTGTATTTCCTCGTCATCGTCATTTGTAGTAATCAGCGAAGTGTGACTTCACAAAGCTTTCACATGCGAAGAAGAGACAGTTGATATTGTACACGTTGTTGATGAAAACAAAGAAGGAAATGTTTCGATTTCAGCATACGCAGTGCTTACGACGGAAAATCAATTCAGATTTTGATATTTTTGTTTGGTTGAATGGTTTGTGTGCATTGTCTATTTGGTCTGGCTTTTCAACTCTTTAAATTCTTGTAAATCGTAGATCTTTTGAGTGTACACGTTGTTGATGAAAACAAAGAAGGAAATGTTTCGATTTCAGCATACGCAGTGCTTACGACGGAAAATCAATTCAGGCCGAAAGAAACAACATTGCATTGCAAAAAAAACTTCATCACTTTATTTTGGAAAACATGATTCGGGTATTAGCCATTTATATTTTGATTAATTGGAGAAGATTGTAGGTTTATAAAAACAATAATTAAGCAGGTTTATAATAATTCACTGCGGTGAATTATTAATAAATTTTTGCTATCAAAGCAACACTCAAAATTAGCTGTTGTTATTAATTTTTACAAATATGTTAATTGCGTAATACACACAGATATGAACAATCCCAAAGATGTCAAGCTTGATTTCTTAATAAATGCACTTACATTTAAATTAAATTTAAAATTAAAAGATTGTAATGCACACTTTAAAAGAACTGCTTAAAGAATGGGTAATATTGATGGGGATTTTTCACTAAATAATGATATTATAATTAATCGTATTGCTTGCAACGGTGAATATATTTAGGTAGGTATGTATTGTTTCGTCTTTTCTTCCAAAACCACAGATCCACAATCTCCATTGATTATGTTTGAGAATAAGAAGGTAAATTCATACAGTAGTATCTTCTGCAGTCTCTCATCCTTTCCGAAATTTGCAGTAAAACTGTTATAAAGGACAGGGAGTAAAATAGAGTTTTCTTTGTGCATTAATCAGTGTTAAGGACACAGAAGCCTTTTTTGTATCATTCCTCTTAAATAAGGTAATAACTTTTTTGGTAGAAAAAATAAGTAAGATACATGGCCTGGCAGTTCCAGAAGTTAGGAGGCCGGTTTTAGTATTTACTGCATAAAACCACAAAAAAAGTTTTGTTCAGAATACTTCTTTGTGCTTTAACCATGATTCATTAAATCATTAAAGATTTTGATATTTTTGTTTGGTTGAATGGTTTGTGTGCATTGTCTATTTGGTCTGGCTTTTCAACTCTTTAAATTCTTGTAAATCGTAGATCTTTTGAGTTACGACGGAAAATCAATTCAGATTTTGATATTTTTGTTTGGTTGAATGGTTTGTGTGCATTGTCTATTTGGTCTGGCTTTTCAACTCTTTAAATTCTTGTAAATCGTAGATCTTTTGAGAAAATTACGAAGAAAGAAAGAGGGAGGTAAGGAAAAAATAGCTAGGAAAAGAAAGACTAAAATTAATTACGATGATAAGTATATCTTCATTGCTTTACAACATATAAATTATGATTCAATTTTTGATCGTTTATTCAGTGGGCAGATATGTATAATTGAAAACAATCAATAACCCTAAATTAGTTATGAAATTAGTTTACGTTTATATTCAAAATTATAAGCTCAAATAGAAGCCAAAACACGACTAATCTACGTTTCTAAATGTTAACAACAAATTTCCAAAAAATATGGGAGCGTTCTAATCTCATATTTAAAAAGGTTAAGTCAGAAGTCTACATAATATGCGAAATTCATTTTGAAGTTTTTGCTAATTTGCCATTCCATTAATCCCAAAGATTTTCTTGATATCCGCAAATAATTGTGGAAGTTACTTACATTAATGCAGCAGTACGTAAAGAACATTAAATGTATTTTGTGCCCGGAAAACGTCAAAAGTGCATCTAAAAATACGTTGTAGCAATAAGCTAAAGTCTGCTAGTGACCTTACTTTTGTAAGCATATTCCAGTTGAAGTGGTTAAGTTTTCGTTTGATGCTTTAGAGCAACCCCATTCCTGAAATTAAATAAATAAATCTTAAGATTTAAAGGTTTCGTATTTTATCCACTCGGCCAAACCATTCCCGCTCCACTCAAGAAACTTTAAAAAGTGCATAAAATATGAAAGTGGCTTTTGTATCTTTTTTTCGTATTTTTTAAACCTGTTTTTTATTTGACATTATATCTTCCGACAATGACTGGGAGCTTGTGTAGCAATAAGACTTATAAAACACATAAAACTTATTGATGATGTTAAGATAAGGTTCTTCACAAAGCTTCAGCATGTTCAATGCAGTAAAAATAAGGCTCCTTAATTTATCCATTTGAAGGCAATGGAAGCATTCCAATTTCTTTATGAATGGAATGGCACGGCGCGTTTTAAGTACTATGAACTGCTGTTTCAACTCATTTGCAGTTGTTTGGAAAATGGACTCCCCCACCACATTTTTTACGACAAGTAAAATTTAATATCTTTCATTCATTCATTCTTGAAACATCCGTCGTTTTTCTTTTCTGGTTTTGGTCTTCCTTCCATTGCATGAAGGAAAAGTAATGAATTATTATGATATTTCGTTGTGCATTACATTTTTCTTATGTACGAGCTTGAAAGTGGAATTTCTCTTCATCCTGGATTTTTTTTGCAATAGCAGCAATGGCAATACTAATGATATGGCTTGTGGTAATGGTTGTGTACATGCACCTATGTAATTTACCTTGTACTTCATAACCTCCCAAATTATGTCTCAGTAACAGAGAAAGCAAAACTTGATTTAGTATGCAGGACCACGCATTCCTGG